>VDFB02000015.1:575613799-575725967 GCA_007258455.2 Sequoia sempervirens | reverse complement strand
CCTCTTTTTCCTTCTTGGCTTTCAGGTAGTGCTCATTTCTAATTATTGACTTTCTTGCAGTTAATCTGAGATGCACCATATTGGCACAAGAATTTCCAAACATTAGTCTCATTTAATGTTGGATGGAAAGTATGGTGAGCACATAGGTTCCAGAGCTAAACTTGGTAGCTCTGATACCACGTGTAACATGCCAATTGTTCACACAAGTAAATTTCCTAAGTTTTCACTTTCAAGTAAATAAACTATGTTTCTTAACCATTGCTATAAAAAATTTCTTTTCCAAAAGAGAACAAATGAACATAGATGACATAACAAATTCCAAATTTTGATTTCATTTCCAATGATTGTATACAAAGTAAATACATAGCTCAACCGAGTGTCAAAGCAATAGATATAGATGGTCTAGGAATCTTCTTTCGAATCTTGGTCGCTAGTTGAGGAGGAGAAGCATCAATCAAGCGCTTTTCCGCCAACCACAAAATCAAATGCGATCCATCGCACATCTATCATTCAATAGATGGCCCTACCATTCAAAGAAGAGATTGGTGGAGTAGCCTCGTAATGACAACCACTTTGAGGTTGGTATTGTGCCCTACATAACTAGAACTTGTAGACACTACAATCCTGAACTAGCATGCATAAAAAGGAACACAATGAATTGAAAGTGGAGCCAAAGGTAATCTCACTACTTTGGTAAAAATATTCTCACTCATTACTTTGAGTGACAGTCATCCTAATCACATACACTACTCTAGCTCAATTGACTTTATGCCATTATAATGTATACATAGGTTGTTTCCTTCAATAGGTAGTCATTAACCTAAGAATTAATCTATTCCTTCTCCCAAAACACAATGGTATCCTAACTAACAAAACATAAGAAAAAGCATAAGTTACCCCTCTTTCAATGCATATTCTAATCCCAAGTATAACATATGAGCTTTCTAAGTCTACAAACTAACTTTGCATATAATAAATTAAACAAGCTATTCCTATTCCGTCAATCCTAGTATGTAATACTATAGATTATAATCAATCACTCCTTAATATGGAGTAAGTAGAAACACTTATATAGGAATTATATCACTAAGATTATTCCTTTCTTACAAGTAAATAGATTATTACTCTACTTTAAGCAAACTAATGCAATTTCTATTTCAAAAAAACAAGGAAATCAATCTTTTAGATAAAAGATAAAACAAGAAGATAATAGAATCTCATTCCTATTAATCACTTATTCTTTCAATCCTAGTATGTAATACTATAGACGATAATCAATCACTCCTTAATATGGAGTAAGTACAAACACTTATAAGGAAATTATATCAATAAGACTATTCCTTTCTTACAAGTAAATAAATTATTACTCTATTTCAAGCAAACTAATGCAATTTCTATTTCAATCACACAAGGCAATCAATCTTTTAGATAAAAGATAAAACAAGAAAATAATAGAATCTCATGTTTGTTAATCGCTTATTCCACTTGACTCACTGGATCTCAAGCTTGAACCCCTCTTAAAGTCAACTTAGAAACAAATCCCTTTTAGTTTCTCTCACTAAAGCTTCCTCACAATAACTCACAACAAAATAAGAATCTCTCAATGGAATATACAACATAATGGAGTAGTGTAATGATGCATAGAAGAATTGTATCCAAATGAGGTGAGAATGCCTTATATTTATACCCAAAACCAATATCCTTAGGCTACAAACAAGGCTCATACTATGACACAGTTTCTCAACTAAATACCATCGACTCAACTCAATAATGAAAAGGTGGTCGATTTCTATCTCAATAGTCACTCACACAGGACAATAGATTGACCCAATGCTTGCCAACAAAATTTTACTAGTTCATAAAGCACATGCTTCAATCTAGAAATCGAATTATAGGTTAAAAATACATCTAAAAGAAACACATGATTCATAACATGGTGCCAACTATTCATCACATTTCCTATTCACAAACTTGTTTAAAATAGAGGAATAAGTCAGAGTTTATCTGGCTGCATTTACACATAGTCGACTTGGTCCCAGCCAAAGAATTTGACACATCTTAATGTGTTGACCTCCTACTTTGTAGCGTTGTTTAATGTTTGACTCAGTATGTTACACTATTTAGTGCATAGCACTTTATCATTGCATTCAATAAACTTTACATAATAGATTATTACTAATGTATTTCCATTGCCCAGTATCAATAGTGATAAATGCAGTTTAATACATGACATTGCATTGTTATATGTAGTGTTATATTCACATTATATCGACCATGACATATATTCAATGAATTGGCCATTAGTATCTATAATATATGTATATATATATATGCACATATATAATATTAATGAATAACATTTAACACTATTTATATATATGTATATATATTCAAATGTATATTTCTTTATATGTATTTTTTGACAAATAAATTTGTCTAAATATTTCACTTATATTCAAATGAATGAGATCAAGTTAACATTTCATATATATATATATTCATGTAGACGTACATATACATATATCGACATACTCATATGGACATTCTTATTTTTCATCACAAATGTGTATATCAATATGTGTATACATATGCATATATATCATACATATATAGATTCAGTTACACAATCACACATGTAAATAATTACTATCTTATCGATAGGTACATATAAATGTGATGTATATATATATATATACATACATGTCTCATTATGCTTTCGATATCACCATAACCATAAGTAACCTATCCATAAGCGTGCATAGGTACGTCTACCTATGCACTCTCATGTACATGTTATCTCACTTGTATGGGTTATCACCAATATGCATATATATATATACATTCTATGTATATTTATCTCATCAATCAAGTATAATAATATGAAGAACTCACATGCACCAAGCACTAAACACAATCCAAGAATGCTCCTAACAGAAATCAAGATCCTTCCTAATGCAAACACATCATTCTTAAGGATGATTTACCAATTCCCAAGACTACGCCTTGACTCAACCATTCTATAAGTGAGTGTGTGTGTAAGCTTAGTTAGGTTTCGTAGGTTACCTGACCAAGTTCTTCTCCTGAGTGATACTTCCCCTTGCTTTCGGAGGATTGAATCTGAACCTGCATCCAACTTAACACATTTTCATGGTAGTCATTCGTTCATCAAAAACAACAATTTATACATTTCATAGTTAGAACATTAAATTCAATAACTATTCATTCCAGTTTTCCATTCCATTATATAACATTAAATAAATAGACATTATTTCCCAATTTTCCAATGGTTTAGATAAAAAAAGTGCAACCATATATATATTTCTCATACAAAATTCCAAATACATTCACATATGCAATAATTTACCCTATCATAGTAATAGTAAATAGGTAAACGCACAACGGGGTGTAACAATGACATAAGATATACCCTAGAATACTACTAAAATATCAAGCTCATCCAACACATCCTTCATGTGTCCAAGCATAATGGGTAATCATATGAACACACATGGACTATTCCACACTTTACATATGCACTTTACAAGAGAGCTCAATACAAATGATAGCCAACCCAACCACTAAACATGTGCTTTATTTTATAGATTCAAGTTCATAGAAAGCCACTAAGTGGGATGAGCTAAACCATGTGTCTAAGAACCACAAGAGCACAAAACCATTAACACCAACATTTACTTTTTAGTACTATTTTTTTAATATTAAATATTTTTCCAATGTGCAACCCACACATAAAGTATCTAAGTAATACTACAACACAAATTTACAAGTGGACCTAAACAATTATTTAATGAGGCTAAACATATATCCTAAGATGTACTACAATTTTTTTTACATAATTAAAATATTAATTTCTTGTGCAAGGTGTACAAAACCCCTTTTATTTTCATTCTATCACTTGTACATATTATATAAGGGTCAATCAATGAAATAAATCATCATAACCAACTGTGAAATCACATGAATCTCCAACATGCTCTCATGTTCCATCAAGATACTTTCAATAACATCCAAGGTGACATCCATCTCAAGAAAAAATCTCATCCTTTAACATGTCACCTATGGAAGAAAATGAACAAGCCAAGGTGAAGATGTACCAATCCAAAAATCATAAGCAGTGAATCTAAGTGATTACAAGCTCCAAGTACTACCAAGGAAGAAACCCATATGACTAGAAATAGAAACCATAATAAATGCTAATACATCCAATCATCCATACCTCCAAGAGTATTAAAAACATAAGTATAACTCATGTTAACAACATATCCATCTCATAAACCACAATCACACTCTCCTTGTATACATGTTAAGGAAAATCATACATATCTAGGAACTCCCACTACATGGGTAATGTTAAACCTAAAAAAAGATCAAGACATACGAAGTATACCAATCAAAAATCCTACCAAGGTGTGGCTAATAATCAAAGTCATGTAGTACAAAGAAAAATCACCATGATCCACATACAACAAAAAATATTATATACTCCCTCAAATTATCTTTCATAGCTCTCCCAAGTTTTTTAACATGCAAAAAATTAAAGAGATTAACGAGTCACCCATGTTGTTACTAAAAAGCAATTAAGTATAATAAAATCCAAGCAAACGCCAACTCCAATGTCAAGTGAACATGAAACTCTAGGAAGAAACATAAGACTAAAGAGAGAAAACTTACAACTCATATCACATACTATGTCCTTCTACAAACACCTCAAAGTGCTAAAATATGCCAAGTAAGGTCTTCGTAAAAACCCAACTGAAAAGCCTTAACAATACCCAACTATTTAGTCTCATAGATCAAACAAAACATGTGTACCTCATATAACCAACATGGATCTAAGACTCTCTAACCGACAAAGATCAAACTCAAATATATTCCAAAACCAAGAATAATCCCAATAACATCTCCTAAAATCATCATAAATTTTATAATACATCAAGCTCATATGCACAAGGAGATGAACATTCCAAACACTCTTCAAATGAAACCTCTAGGACTAACAAGAATAGCTCAATATCCATATACATAAGAAGATAAAACATAAAAATAATACATTTGAAAATAAAGTGGATAATATTGAATCAAATGACTATCCAATGGGTAGACCAAGAATGGGGAATCCTCTAGGATGCACCAAGCCACCATGACTCTCTCTAAGAACAATCTCCTCTAGAAGTTCGTCATGACCTCATGTCCATATCTAGGTGAAAGTGCCTTAGTGTTCCTATTGAAACCTCATCAAAGAGTAACTATCTTAACAAAAATATCTAATACCAAAAGAACTTTAGCCTCACCTCAATTAATAAGTATCCACAAGCACCTACAACTAATCAATCCATGCAAAAATCCAAATACAACATTGCACTATCATGAAGCTCCAAAGCAAAAGATCAATATACCTAATACCAATAGAACTATAATACCACTATCAAAGCTTCCACAACATATTTATAAAATCTAGGAACACATCATGACATCATGATCTAACATCTCCTCCTAGGAGATCACACACTCCAATGAACATATCTTGCTCCCAAGATCACTTGTATCATGTTAAACCTCCAATTTATATCCAAAGTAAACTGAGACACAATAAAAAACATCCTCTCAACCAAGAACCCCCTATCAAAATTGATGTCATAAACTGACAACTCACCAAAGAATCCAAGATTTTTCTAAGGTAAACCAATATATCAACATCTCTTAGCACATGAAGATAACCATATCCTGTCAATGGAAATCAAGATTTCAAGGTAATATCACTATATACAAGAATCGTGACTTAAAAGGTTTTCTATGACACCCATAACCAACATAGAAGATCATCTATTGCCAAGTGATGAACCCGCATCATTTCCAAAGCTCCCACTAAACTGTGATACTAATATATCCATGACATCAAGATAACCATCTCCTAAATGAAGATCATCCATGGTTTACATACACTCAAAAACAATATTAGTAGATCTAGAGAATAAGGTAGAATCAAGATCTCCAGGTTAAGAAGATAAACCACATGCTACAAGTACCAAAAACCAACTATCAAGGGACTCTAGTCATCCATCCTCTCACCCCACTACAACACATCCAATTGACTAAATCCACATTAAAATTAAAATTACCTATGGATATAGATTGTCCAGATTTGAGTCATCCCATTGCAACCAATGGATTGCACAAATCCACACAATTGAATAACTCAGAGATCCCAAACCAATACAACATGCAACCTTACCATCACACATGTAACCTAAAAATTGTGATAGTAAATAAGATAACATGTATATCTCAAGCTCAAACATTAGATGAACTCCAAATATGATTTAAAAAATAAATCCACAAATGAATAACCATATCCAAGGAACTAAACAAGCATTCAGGATATAAGAATAATCTCCTAAAACTGAACCATACTACCACCTGTAATCATGAATCAATCCAATAACACAACCCAACTCTAACAACCATATTCATAATCATGTCTTGGCCATGCTAAAAAATACATGAATATCCTTGACACCAAAATCATCACCATCACTATACTTTCCCTCAACTCTCACTAAACCAAAGACATTAGTGGAAAAGTGCTTGGAAATGACCACTAAATGCATAATTGTCGTAAGACACTAGTGTGACGCATAGACACCCGCTTTATGTGCTATTGTTCAAACTATTTAAGCTAAAAAGTAACAAGATACTAGAAAAAACATAAGGATTAGAAAAATGTGACATGAAAAAGGGACCACATGAAAAAATAAATAAGCACCTTGAGAAGGAGAAAGGCTAATGCAAGGGTTGAAATGAGCCTACAAAAACACGAAAGGAATGGACACCAAAGT
Organism: Sequoia sempervirens; assembly: GCA_007258455.2. Taxonomy (NCBI): domain Eukaryota; kingdom Viridiplantae; phylum Streptophyta; class Pinopsida; order Cupressales; family Cupressaceae; genus Sequoia; species Sequoia sempervirens. Next base: position 575,719,113 of record VDFB02000015.1, on the reverse strand, counting down.
GAACACAAAACATAGTATGATATTACAAGGGTATGCAATTTTTGAAGTTATAGTATGCAAGATAGTTTTATTTCCTTATAATATTGCATAAGAACATATTATATAGACCATAAAAAATCATATTTTCAATAAAAATCATTTGTCATAGTCAATTTAGTCTCCTCTCCAACTTAAAGGTATTTATTCATTCTTTTTATTTTATTCATATTTAAGATCTAATAAATATATTTATTTATTTAGTATTACTTATTTACAATTAATCAACCTATTTCCTTAGAATATTATATAAGAACATATTTGTAAATGGTAAAATTAGCATGTTACCTATTCCCATTCTCATTTAGTTTTGGTTCCATTTTGATACATTGTCTTAATATAATTACTTGTTGACAAGTGACACTCTTGTGCTAAATTTGGCTTATAATTTGATACCTTTCTCTATTCACTTCATCTCCATTTGGACTTATATGTAAACATTTGTAGTTTGATTCTCATTATTGCATCCATATTTGTAATCATGTCCACACATTCATTCATTACTTTGAAACTAGCACTTTTCGATATTGGGTTGATTATAAGCCAAGTGCCTCAAGATTGATCCTAAAATTCAAACATTCAAATCTGAATTCTAAAATTCTTGCCCCATTTTACTAGTCATTGTGAGCCAATTTGACACAATTTTAATGGGATTATTGTTATGTCTTACTATTTAAAGGTATTCATTTGTGCAATTAATTCATATTAGGCTATACATATTGGAAAAGCATATGAGAAAAACACTAGAGTAGATTTTGTTTTCTAAGGGACAAAGAATCTTAATTTGCATAATCATAATGTAGGCTATCTATAATTTTGCCCAAGTTCTCTTCAATCATCACTTAGAACCATAAACCTGGTCTAAATAGGGATTGATCTAGGAGAACTTGATCCTAGTGACCATATAATCTCCTCCGAGGTGCTTATAAACACTACCTTAATAGTTTCTAACATAAGGAAGACAAAGGCGAACAACTCTTTTACAACATTCCACCAACTTGTTTTTATCTTAATAGATTCTCACCTCAACACTTAATTTCAATTTTGAGAGTCTCAAATTTGTTACACATAAATTTTTAAAACTATACAAAACTTAAAATATTCATCTAAAAACATTAATTTTATACCTTAATAATTAAATTCTATACAACATTAGCATTGATTCTTTACCAATATTCCCCAAACTAAATATATCTATCCTCTATTTAAATATATTAAACTTATAACTACCAACCAATTAAATTAATTGTTAGACTATTGTAAACATTTAATTTATTAGCCTAGATTCCTCTACCATATTATGTTCACCAAACAAAATCCATCACATAAATTTGCGGGTCACTGTCAAGCTTGTCATTGTCGGTGACGGAGGCACACACGAGAGCTTGCGTCAAATGGAAGATTTAGAGAAGATTAAGTATATTATTATTATAATTATTTTTGATCGTGTAAACATTACGTAGGGACCTCTAACCCACTACCTAGATATACATGACAATATTCTCTAACCCCACAATTAGGTATACGTAACATCAAAAAGGGCTTCTAACTCCATGGTGAGAACCCCACATTATATTAAATATAGTCGAACCATCAATTCCATAAAAGTAATTACTACTTTATAGTTATGAGTTAGGAAAAATTCAATTTTGTATTGAATTACCATTTTCTTATTTTATAAAAAAAATTTAACAAATAGAATAAAATAGAACAAATAGAATAAAATAGAATAAAGTGTATTAGTTTCTATCTTTGCATTATTTTATATTATTATTATTTAGAAGATTTTTTTCCTCATGGAAACTTCTATTAACACCAACTCAAGACTGACTATTTCTTGTCATTTTATATAGATTTTGATTAAATTTTAATATTTTACATCATCACTTTTTAGGTTAGCGTCTTATATGTCGCCACCTTTTAAAATTATTATAGGTTATCTAATGTTAGCATGATTCAATTTTTCATGGATTGATTATTCTCGTACAAAGTTTGTATATTGTTAATATTAAGAAGAACTAGCACCTAAATATCAATAATATGTGCCACCTTTAGTGCGTTCAATACTATAGTTGATTGTCTTGGGTTTCTCATGGTTTGCAATGCGATATCAATTGTGTTATTTTCTCCCATTTGAGTTAACAATATTTGTCTGAGTAGATTCATATTAGATCACTCAAGCAATTTCTCATCCTTTATCCCTTCCACTAGGGCAACCGTCCATATCTTTAAATATTGATGTATGACATCCATCATGATTATATTGTCAAGGAGATACCTTACCTAAAAATATTTCATCAAGACAACATAAGATTTGTGAACATCCTCTTAGCCATAGTAGTTTATCATATTTTCCCCTTTCCTTCTATTCTTTTGAGGATCTTTTAACTTTGATCCATTTTATCTCTTTAAAGAGAACCCTTTAATCACTTTTTCTTTGCCTCTCTACAATAAACCACCACTCAGAACTACACTTGAAGATGAGAGAAGTGGAGTCGGTAGAGCATGATTCTCAATCCATCCCTAATCTCCACACGAGTTTAAGAAATATAGCTCATTGCAAGATGTATCTTTGATAGTTTTGCTTCATGTGCAAACTTCAACAGCTCTACATGTAGTCACACAAGCCTTAATATTATTTAGCATCATGTGCCAGACATGTTTTGCCTTGTTTTACCTAATATTAGACCATAAACCTACAACACACATCAGATTCTTCGTAGGAAATGCCACCATCTGGAAAACACCTAGTAGTCTTCTCACCATAAGAAATGGCTCCATAGATGTTTGATATTTGACATCATATACATCCAACACATAGTAACATTCATGTCACATGACAAGATATCATTTGGTTTTGACTCTTGGAGGTGTCCTATCTACACATGTCATACAATTATATGCTTTGGACACATGTTAGCATATACGTGACACTTAGCTTTTGATCTTCACCTATAAATATTTATACTATGCAACTTCTAAAAATATGCATAAATTTTAGAAGCATACCAACATGCCCCACACGTTTGGTATCAACTCCATCTATGCAAACATGAAAGGATTCCCTACACCTTTTCTAATAATAGGAATTCTCATTCTAAGCCTTACTATTCTTTGTACACATCTATTTTAACCTATTCCACCATAAATAAAAAAGTTTATTTTCCATTCTTGTGCCATTTGAATGTGTAATATTTTTTTACATCTTATCTTTTAAGATCTATTACATATTATACTATCTATAACTTGGTCTAAGAAATGATAATTTATCATATAGGTGAATATTTTCCCTCAATGTATCTCCTAGGCTCAATACAAATCATTAGCATCAGAGTTTGAAAGTCTACTATATTGATTATTATCCATAAAAAAAACTAGTACTATATGTGTTCATAACTTGACTGTTGTACTAATGGGTAAAATGAGCAAGATGGTTCACAACTCCTTGATGGAAGGGTCCCTTTAAATGTCTATAGATTTTAACTATTTGTGAGACTATTCCAATAGTTCTTGGTTAAAGATAGATTATTCTACACCACATCTACATATTTTGATAGAAATCCCTTGAATTATCTGATAAGTGAAAAACAACAATAGTCTTAGATTGACTTGTGCCACCCATTTGGTTCACCCTAGATCAATGTATTCATTATTGATTATATCCCACTTCTATATTGTTGTCTCTAGGCACATAAGAACACAATGGTTATCATCACTCCTCAAGAAATGATGAATGATTTAGGTGTAATTCACACACTAATTCATCAATAAGACCACATGCCTTACATCCCTTTCATGCTAGCACAATATTAATATAACCGAGCACACATATATACTAGTTCTAATTTATATGTAGCTACACAACCCTCAATAATTCTTCAAGCTTATTTATTCTTCTTCAAACATTATGCACCACACATACTTTTCTTTCTTCTATTTGTCATTAGACCATACACATATAGTAGATGGCATCAAATCATCTATATGAAACACCAATATATGTGTGCAATAATTAGAAGGCTTAGCACGATAGAAATTGACTCCATACAAGTCTAAAATTTGGCATGATATTCATCCAACACATGACAATATTCACAACACAAGATATGAAACCATTTGGTTTTGACATTTGGAAACATCCTTGGAGCACCTAAATCATATCACTTTCTATCAATGGTTATACATATTAGTTCATCCTAGTAAATTCCCCCTACATTACCATATTGATTAATTAATTAAAAATTTCCCCTTGTTATCACATTCCACTAGTCAATTGATTATTATTAATTACTTAATTAATTTCTTCTTAATTACTTAATTAATTTCTTCTTAATTAAACTTCATTTAATTGGTTAATTTATTTCTCAATTAATTTTTAGTTTTCAACATTATCCTCTTAATTAATCAATTAATTAATTTCCATCTTTATCCTCTAGTTCCATTAGTTAATTAATTATTATTAATGTTAATTAATTACTTCTAAATTAACCCCCTTTTAGTTGGTTAATTTATTGATCAATTAATTCTTAACATTATCTTCTCAATTAATTAAGTAATAGAATTTCATCTTTATCCTCTAGCATTATCTTCTAAATTAACTAATAAATTATTAATAATTAATCTATTTCTAAATCCATGCACACATAATTAGCTAATTATGAAAATAATTGATTAATTATTCTCTCTCACACACAATTAATTAATTAATTATCATTTTCTCATGCATTCATGAAATAACATCATCCATTATCCATATCACATTTTTTTATATCCATTTCACTTTTCATGTCTCCACCTCTTCATTTTATTCCATAATTTTCCATCTTCCATTTGAATTTTTCGTTATCATTCTTCTTTTTGATAGCTCACTCATGTAGATTTTGTATGGCTAACCTCTTGAGATCTTACCACCCAATATTTTGTTATTTCCTCCACTTAATTGGTATCATCTTGCCATCCAATCTTTTATTATTTCCTCCACTTAATTGGGGTATATCATCATATTCTTTATCCATTCATTCATCATTTTATTCATATCATCTAATCCATTTCTTTCTAGCTCCTTTTCCTTTCTTTGACACTGTAGTGTCGAAAATTGTCACCCTTGACAATTTCACACTAGGTTTAGCTCCCACCTATGTGCTTGGATCTAATTATGTATATTTAATTACCTATTTTATAAACATATTCAAAAAATAAAACAATGAGAAATATAAATAAGCATTTAATATTTGCCTCAACAATTTGGGCCCCAAAAGGAATGGGTCTGTTCTAGAGCACCCACACCCTAGACCACGTCTTTTTGGCTCCAATTTGAATATTTCAGTTTTAGTATTTTATTTTTTGAATTTTGAATTTCATTTGTAGGCTATCAGTATTTGATTTTTGAGAAATTAGAAGAATTGCATATAAATACAATATTTTCACCATTTTAATCCTACAATGTTTTGAAAAGCAATTGAGATTATTATTGAGCAATCAAGAGAAAAATTATCAACATTATTGCAATATCTATTCATGACAAGCATTATGTCAATCATTCATCATGTATTTATATAAGTTTGTTCATGTTTTGTGTTCATTTTTTTGTGAGTACTAACACTTGCAAGACTTCAATCAAGCTATCAAATTATCCTTGAAGGTGACGAGTGCATGAATTCAATCCATCAAGGAATGTAGATTTGAGTGGTGAGTTGCAACATTAGTCAATTCGTTAATTGTTTATCATTTAGCCTTTGCTTGAATGAGGGTAAGCTCTCTTTTTTACATCATCATAGCCATTGTGAAGGTAGAAATACCAAAACAGGGTTTGACTTAGGCAAGCCCCTGGATGACACAACCCTTCCCCCTCTTTTATGTGTGCAATTTTTAAGATTTGAAGCTAATTGGAGGAAGATAAAGATTAATTTCTCATTCATGCTTTCAAGTCCTACAAGTTAAGCCACAAAAACTAGATTTTCTTAGTGATAGACAAAGTTTCAATAGTGATCTCGAGAGAATAGGAGCTACAAACTAGAGACTTCAAGCCTACATTCTAGATCCTAAAAAGTAGGAGGATAGTCTAGGGAGCATTGTGTACTAGACCAGCTAATTCATCACCAAATTTACACACCAAGTTCCTTTGTGTTTTCTTTCTTCCTTTTTAGATTCTGTTTCTATCTTTCTGTGTTCAATTTCTCAAAAATCATAACACTTTTGTCTATTTTCATAGTTTACTTAGGAACATCATTGCATCTTAAAATTTAGTTAATTTACAATTAATCAATCATCATCGATCCCACACACTAAAAACCACCAATAGATTAAAACCCTGATCCACCATTCTGACTCTTCCATTGAGATTTGTAGTCAAGTGGGTTTTAAGATCATTTTTAATCCACCCTACCAAAAATTGGGAGAAGTGTGATTTAGGACTTAAATCCCTATTCCCAATCAAACATTTTGGTGAACTTGATTGTTTCTTACACTTTAGATCTTTCAAAATTTGAAGCATACCATTTTAAAATTTGAGTACAATCTTAGGTTATTTGCATTCACCATTTATGTATGCATTCATCATTTATGTATGCATTTTCATCATAAAAATCATTGAAAAAGTGAAAAATTGCATTGCATTTTGCATTCATAAGACAACTAGGGTTAATTTCAGTCATTACAAAGTGGATCTAGTTCATACTTGCATTAATAAATCTACATTAGGTCATATCAAATTTGAATGTGCTCAAAGCGATCATTAAGCACATGCATATAGTGAAATAGTGCATTGTTGTTGTTGAAAAACATTGTATGATTTTAATTTCTAGATTTATCAAGTTAGGATTAGTCAAATTATGTACTTTACAATCTGAAAATTATATTTTGAATCACATTTATTTCTTAAGAATTCTAAAAAATTGCATGCATAATTGTATATCACATAGTAAAATCACAATTCTATACATTTCTAGAAATTTACTTGCTCTCAAACCTAAACAATTATAGAATAGGATAATCAAACACTATAGTACACATCTAAATTTTGAACTTAGAAAAATTACCTTACTAGTCTAGGCTGAGTCACACCCTTGACCTGCTAAATTTGGCTTAGATTTGGAACACAGATCTATTTATGTGCTCCCTATGTGGCTCTACCTTTTGATTTTGCAAATTATTTCATTTTTTGTGATTGCATTGTACTTTCCTTTCATAGTAGGCTTACTTAAGTGTTTTGAATCTCATATGAGCTTCATGACTTGGTGTCCTTCTACTAATACCCCCTTGAGATGTAGTTTCATACTTATGGCATCTTGCGATGTAACTACATCCATTGTGGAGCCTAAGTCCTATAACTCTTTTGCACAAGGTATGGCCTCAACTCAATCGATTTTGGATTCTATCCCTCACCAAACATCACCTATAATTTCCTCACAACCCACCATTCCTATAGACTTGGAGGTTTTTATTACCCATGCCCCTAAAGAGAAACTAAAACAATTGAAAAAGGATATAGAAGATATTCAATATTATCTAAGTACTGAAACTTTTGTTGGAAATGCAATGCCTATTGTGGAAAACCTTAAAAGAATTTGATAAATGATGCTCAAGGAATAGAAGTGTTGCATATTCTAGCTCACATAGTAGATTCTAATATCCCTATGACAACTAGTTGCACTCAAGCATTTACCAATGCTCAAAACCAAGGAGGAAAATGGGTTCTCTCTCCCATGACCATGCCTTCTATTCCCACATTTACACCTCTAATTGTAGCTCCAACAATACAATACACCAATGGTCTAAATCTAAGCTTAGGGTTTCCTAGTGTGAATCTTTATATTTTTTCACCTCACCCATAACACCACAATGTCTCTCACCCCTCATAAAAGTGAAACATAGTAACCCAATGGTCACTTAGTCTAGTTCACCATATTCAACAAACTCTCAAAACATTTCATCCAATGATCCAATCATAAATTAACTATTGCAATACATGACATCACTTTAACAACAAATTTCAACCTTAAATAAAAATCAAAATGGTAAACCTCCACAATATGTCACATGAAATCCTTTGTCATTTTCCATCCTTAAAACACCCATACCACAAAACATTGAAATACCATGATTTGAAGAGTATAATGGTAAGGGAGATCCTAACAACCATGTGTCAACCTTTACCACATTATGTAGTGATATTATTTTTGAAGATGCAATCTTAGCAAAACTCTTCCCTAGAACATTGAAAGACATGGCCTTGGAATGGTTTTGCTCATTTCCAAACAACTCAATAACATATTTCACATAACTTGTTAGTACATTTCTCTAATATTTTCAAGAAAACATTGGTCCTCAAGTGACACTAACAAACTTAGTGCATTGTAAACAAGGACCCAAGGAAAAGACAACAAACTTCATAGGATGATACCAATCACTTTACTCACAAATTTCCTATAGTCTTCCTAATGCTGACATCCAAAGAGTGTTTATAAAAAATTGAAACCTAGTATTCAAGACAAGATTTTGTTGATGAAAAATACCCCCTTTACACACTTATGCATAGATCTTTGTGATTATCAAATTTTAGTTAGTCATTATGAAGGAACACCTGCATCGACTCTTACTGTCAATCCAAATTTGTACCTCAAAATAATTACTCATCATTAAAAAAGAAAAAAAATAACTTCATTAAGATAAACACTCCTCAAACCAAAAATAATATTGAAATGGTCAAGCTAGGAGACAAGCTTAAGAATAACACTTCAACTATCACATGTATATCGAGAAGGTAACAAGCTAGTAGACAAGCTTGCAAGTATGGGATGTGAGAGTCAAGAGGTTAAATTCCGAAGTAATAGTGATGTTGCAAAAGACTATCCTCTTTTACAAAATTTAATTGAGACAAAGAAAGCTTGCATGACCGTCACTCATCCATAAATGGTCATATAGATGGGCTACAAATTATGGGAGTATGATGTATTTTCCAATTGTGAGAATGACTTGGAAAAGAGTGGATTTTATAGTGATTGTGAGATGATGATGAAGCTTCTATGTGAGATACATCAGGTATTGCTGATGCAAGCCTCCACATAAGAGAAGGACAATCTTGTCACTGGTTTTTATGTCTAACACTATTTTTTTTTTGCAGGTACTTAGTTTCATAATGTTACGGGATGCGTTCAAGTTAAATAATTTAGTTTGATGCACCTATTTCACATGAGTTTCTTGCTTGGAAAGAGTGTGAATCATTGGGAAAGAGATTTCTAGGTTGGATTAATCATTATTTAGTCATTCCTTATAAATATTTAATCGACCTTGATGGTTATTTTGTCACTCAATTTTTTTTTTTTAAGACTGTAGGAATCGGGTAGCACGACCCCCTATAAACTGCAGTGCGCCTGGTAAACTTTTTAACGTGACCGGTGGTGCTGGCGCGACACGCCCTTCAGTACCACAGGACGGGGGAGACTAGAACTCGTGACCAGCAGAGCCGCAATGGAATTACTTAGCCAACTGAGCTAGGGCCCCCGCCCTTGTCACTCAAAAATTCATGTGGGCTAGTTTTTTGCATTTTTTTCTCTAGTTTTCTTGGGAACTCATGGCACTCTATGGCTTGTAAAGGAGTAGCAGTTGTCATGTGTTCATTGTGGGTGGTAGGAAAGGAGGACTAGTGGCAGTCTTCTAGAGGTGGTAAGTGTTCACTGTTTGCAAAATAAATGGCTTACCAGCCGTGGAATCTCTGCATTTTCATGAAGGTTTAGACATGGGGAAATCCCTTTGAGGTATTCCTATCACAGGAGGAGCTTGGTATTGTGTTCAATCTAGAATTTCCATGAGTGGAGGATTGCATTCGAATAGTCATTGGCATGGAGGTAATTAATCCAAAAGCAAGGAGGATCTTATTGTCATCTCAGGTGCTTTCTATTTTCTTGTCAAATTTGATGGATCTCTGCCAATCTTTAAAGGATTTAGGAGGTATTGATGAAAAGTATCTTAGGGAGAAATTTCTTGAAGAAAATGGTTTTCTAACACCGTTCCAAGGGTATAATTTGTTCAAGGGTAAAGGGCTCATAGGTGAGTTGTTTCCATGGAAACTTCTCAAACAATACCAGGGTTATCAAGATACCTATGATGCAATAAAATTGGCTTATCAACACAACAATGACAAAGTTTTTTTGAAGGCCCTGAGAATGAATTGTAGGTGTTTTTGTGCTAATTTGGAAATTGACATAAAAGAGAAATATTTTGTAGTTGCTTTCTTGAGGTCTCATGTTTGTATGCTCACTGAATCTAAACCCCAACTAGGAAAATTGCAAGCGGATACCCAGGCATACATTGCTTCAGGTGCTCATCTTCTTCTAGAAAGTGTTGCAAATTGAGAGATGAGTGCCCCTGTGCACAAAAGATCTCATTTTCATCTTGTTGTAGATATGGAAGAAGGATAGGATGATAATTTTCCAGTCTATATGGAAGAATGAAGGCATTAGTATGTTGATTTTGGAAATTTTGATACTATATGACTCCTAGGGGTAAATGTATTTTTCTTTATATTGGGTGTTACCTATTTTGTATTGGGACTTAAAGTATTTATGTAAATAGGTTTTGATCTATTAAATCTATAATTAGGGAGTAGGGTTAAATAGGATTGTAATATGCTATCTTGTAACGGGGTTGGAGGAATATGATTCTATTATTTTTTAGGATATAGTAGGTTTAGAGTTAAGAAATCTTTCCATTTTCAGCTGGTAGCCTAAAACAGACTCTTTGTATATCTGTTTTATAAACTAATATGCATATATATAGGCATCAATTTCATTTTACCAAAAAAAAAATTGAAATGCATGTCATTGCTACAAGTAACATACCCTACCAATTTAGACCAACAGATAAGAAATTATCACAATTTCTTGATTGTCTTCATGTGATAATGTTATAAATTTTAAGTAAAAACATGATTCAACTACCTGCAATTAGGCCTATTGAAACAAGTAAACCTTTACCACCAAAATCTAATGTAAAAGCATTTTTTTAGTATCACTGTACACTTGGGCACAATACAAAATGATGTATGTGTCATAAGCACCAAGTGCAAGACCTTATTGATTCTAATCAAATCCAATTGGTTGACATTAATGACAAAAGAAAGAAATTAGTCTCACCACCTAACCAAACCATTACAAATCTTCACCAACCCATTACCAAGTCACTTGTGAAACTTTGTGCAATGTAGTGATCATAATAAAGAAGATGATGATATGTCCAACATGGAAAACACAATATAAATTCAATCTCGTAAGGACTAAACCACTTTGTTACCTAACATTGCTTTCACATATATTGATGCATCCATAAATGCACCTGATGGTCCTCTCTTTATCACCGACCGAATTAATGACAAACCCACAAGGGGACATACTCAATGATCCTTTATGTCTAGAGAATGTGATGATTGAATAATTCTTATATGTGAATTTACTCTACAAAGACAACTATGAACAATCAAAAGTATGCTTAAAAACTTATGATGGTTATGTTCATCCTACGATAGGTTCGATCACTCTCTCAGTAAAATTATGACCCAAGGGTTGGATGTTTCATTCACTATCATCCCATTGTTGGACCAATTTCATATGAAGTTAGGTTATCCATGGCTACACTCAATGAATATAGTCCCATCGGTTATCCACAAGTGCAACAAGTTCTCATTTGAAGATGAAATACATACATTTTATCATAGTGGGTTTAAACCTTTGGCTTCCTATGAAAACTTTTAATTAGAATATTTTTGGCCTCAACCTATTGAACTCATTAAACCTCATGAGGATCAATTTTTCATATCATATCAAAAGTTTAAAGCTTAGTGCATAGCTGAGCTGTCTCTTAGTAATATCCCATGCAAGGTTCCTCAGCCTACTATGACTTCAATGGATGTTTTTCATACCTCAAAGGTAGTAGAGGAACCTAAGTCCAAACTGGGTATGCTTCCTCAACCTCCTAACATGTATGCCACAGTTCCACCTTCAACATATTATAAAAGACCAAGAGATAATCATATAATCAAATTTGTACCTCCAAAAGAAAAACAAGTTTATATACCTAAGAACATAGTAGTCCCAAAACCTATGGTGGTCCCTTCAGTTCCTCCTCCAAAGGAAGAAAAGAGACCTACGTTGGTGAATACCTCAATTACTCCTTTGAAAGCTAAAATCTATGCAAGAAGAAATAAAAGTGAAAAAGAGCATAAATGTGGATGTCATGCTTTAACTCGCCAACTTGCTAAAAAATGTGAAACCTTACCTAATGACCTACCACCCATCCAAACCAAATCCATGAATTACCTCACTTCCATCCATCCTTTTCCTCACCTGATTCCACTCCTCCACCTTCACTAAACCATGCAATTGAACCCTACCTTTTACAACCTAAGAAAATAATGAAAGAAGAACATATGAATGATGTTACTCATGATCATATTACTCATAAAAAATATATTGTGATAAATTTGGATAGTGAAGAAGAAGAGGACAAGCTAGAAGAACAAAAAGAAGATTATAATGAACTAGCTTTTATATATTTTCTAAATCAATGAACTTGAATGAGGGAAACCATGATGATCCTCTTGTTGACAGTGATCCACCATGTGTTGAACCTAGTGATAATCCTTGTATGACACTTACTATAGTCCCTTTAGTGTATTTTCCACCTTCCATTCACGATGAGAAATATTGGGATGTGGACGATTTGCTTCATATTGGCTCACATTTGTAGTACCCTTTGTGTGTATGTTTTATATGTTTGCTTGCATGTGATGTGATCTCCCATGATGTGCTACTCAGAATGTCTTTGTGTTTGTTAGTTTTCTTTGGATGACCCTTGTTGTTCTTGTTGGAACAAGGATATAAAGAAAATAAATTTGTTGTGACATTCATTTATTTGTACCTTCATTCTTCTTTATGTTGTGAACATTTGGTTGTCTTGTGTTTTCCTTTTGGGGACGATGCAAGGAATTGATACATTTAGGTCTCTTCCATGTTGACCCAAAAGCTTGTTATGTGTCTTAAGGTGTCATTCCTCAATTATGTTCATAGTTCTATGAGTATCTAGAAAATGATATCGATTCCAAGTATAATCATATTACATATTATCTATGGTCTATATTGACCTCAGATTTGTAGATCCCTTATGTGACATATTTTGTCTTGTTTTGTGGTTTTGTCTTGGGGGAAACTCCTTTTCACGAGTTAGTCTTATTGGGAACATATCATTGGAATAGATTTTTCCAATAAAATCTCATAGCCTTTCATGGTACATATATTGTCTTACTCTACCTTAAAGGAAATTTATCGCAATTGGTGTTAGCAATTAATTTAAGGTGGGGGCATGCATTCCATTATATTCTTCACTTTGTTCACACGTTTTGGACTTTGTGATGCATTATCTTTAAATTTTGATAAGTTTTTTAGAACTATATCAAAGTTATTGGGACTATAACTCTTGGTATGGTTGAAAAGGGATCACACCTAGTGAAAATTGGACCTCACTAGCCCTTTTGTGTTTCTCATTTGCTACTTTCAAAAATATCACCTTGTGAATATCAAACTTCACTAGCTTGTGGTGCTTTGGTTCATAGTTCACCTAACAAATATCAAAATTTGTTATCTTGTAACTCAAGAGTACCTTGGATATGGATCCTAGTAATAATTCTATGGATCTTGCTATTCCATGATTGTCATACCCCCTTCAGGTGCTTGCATAATATTTGCATTAAGTTTGTGTTTTTTTCTCATTATGAATTGTTTCATGTCTATTATGTTATTTTTGTGTCTTTGTTTTGTCTTCTTCATGTTTGTCATGCTACATTACATCTCACATGTGTGTTCCTTCGTCCTCATGTTGGTTTTCCATAGGATCTTGAATCTAGGGGCTAGCACATCTCCTAGATTCAATGTCATCCTATCTCTTCAATGTTTGGATAATTGGACCCTTCTTGGATTAGCCATACTTTAGTATGAGTTTGAGTGTAAGTTCATAATATCACTAAAGTAAAATTTCTCACCCTTGAAAATTTGACACTAGGTTTAGCTCCCCTTTATGTGCTTGGACCTAATAATGCATTTAATTACTTATTTTCTAAGCATCTTCAAAAAATCAAACAATGGGAAATAAAACTAAGCATTTAATATTTTCTCCCAACACTTTGGGCCTAAAAAAGAATGGGCCTGTTCTAGGATTCCCACACCCTAGACCACCTTTTTTTGGCTCCAATTTGAATATGTCGGTATCAGTATTTATTATTTGAATTTTCAATTTCATTTATCGAGTATTGGTATTCAATTTTTGGGAAAGAAGAATTGAATATAAATACAAAGTATTTTCACCATTTTAATCTTAGGATGTTTTGAAAAGTAATTGAGATTATTATTGAGCAATCAAGAGTAGCCAAGAGTAGAATTATCAACATTATTGCAAAATATATTTATGTCAAGCATCATCTCAATCATTCATCATGTCTTTATGTAAGTTTGTTCATGTTTTGTGTTCATTTTTTTGAGTACTAACATTTGTAGGACTTTAATCAAGCTATCAAATTCTCCTTGAAGTTGATGAGTGCATGACTTCGGTCCATCAAGGAATGCAAATCTGGGTGGTGAGTTGTAGTATTAGTTAGTTCATTACTTGTTTATCATTTATCCTTTGCTTGAATAAGGGTAAGCTCTCATTTTGCATCATCATAGTTTTTGTGGAGGTAGAAATACCAAAATAGGGTTTCAATTAGGCAAGAACCTATATGACACAACCCTTCCCCCTCTTTTATGTGTGCAGGTTTTCAGATTTGAAGCTAATTGGAGGAAGATAAAGAATAATTTATCATTCATGCTTTCAAGTCCTACAAGTTCTTAAGCCATGATAATTGGATTTTCTCAATGACAGATGAAGATGAAGTTTCAATACTCCCCTGAGAGAACAAAAGCTATAGAACAAATACTTCAAGCTTATGTTTTTAGATCCAAAAAAGTAGGAGGATAGTCTAGGGTACACCATGCACTAGACTAGATAATTTATCATCCAAATTTACACACTACGTTCCTCTATGTATGCTTTCTATCTTTCAGGATTCTGTTTCGATCTTTTTGTGTTCAATTTCTTAGAAATCATAACAATTTGTTGCATTTTCATAGTTTACCTAGGAAAATAATTGTATCTTAAAATTCAATTAATTTACAATCAATCAGTCATCATTGATCCCATACACAAAAAAACACCAGTGGATTAAAATATTGATCCACCATTTTGACTCTTCCATTGAGGTTTGATATCATTTTTAATCCACCCTACCAAAAATTGGGAGAAGTGTGATTTAGGACTTATATCCCTTTTCCCAATCAAACAAAAACAATTTTACTTCATACATTGTCCCAAAAAGGGGAAAAATGTAAATATGTAAATTATATCACTTTCTATCGATAATTATACATATTAGTTCATCCTAGTCAATTCCCCTAGATTACCATATTAATTAATTAATTTTCCATGTCATCATATTCCATTAGCTAATTAATTAATTAATTTCTTCTTAGTCAATCTCCTTTTGATTGGTTAATTTATTGACCAATTAATTGTCAACATCATCCTCTCAATTAATTTCTCTTCATCCTCTAGTTCTATTAGTTAATTAAATTTCTTCTTAATTAATTTATTTTTAATTGATTAATTTATTGATTAAATATTTCTCAACATTATCCTCTAAATTAATTAAGAAAATTTCATCTTTATCCTCTAGCATTATCTTCTAAATTAATTAACAATTTATTAAAATTAATCTATTTCCAAATCCATGCACACATACATAATTAGTTATGAAAACAATTGATTAATTATTCTCTCATACACAAACAATTAATTAACTATGAAAATAACTAATTAATTATCCTCCTCTCATGTATTCCTGAAATGACTTCGTGCACATATAATTAGTTAATCATTAAAATAATTGACTAATTATTTTCTCGTGCACACACAATTAATTAATCATGAAAATAAGTAATTAATTATCCTTCTCTCATACATTCCTCAAATAACTTCATACACATATAAATAATTAATTATTAAAATAATAATAAATGATCTACACATGCTATTATTTTCTTCTTCATATAAATCACTTAATTGCCTCATGCAATTTGTCCCCTTTTCATGCTATTATTCAACTCTTGCATGCACTTAGTTAATTATTTCATGCAAATATTTAACTTCTTTTAACTCATTCGCCATATTTTATTGTTTAATAATAATTCTCAACTCTTCCATGATTGCCACCTCTCTATATTCACTCCACAATCTATACAATCTAAGACTTAATCTTATTCATTCATTTCTATTACCAAAAATCTAAAAATGTAGCCTCTTATTCATCATTTCATCATCACTCTTTAACACATCAATATATCATTTTTATTATATCCAAAGAATGCTAATGTTATGCTATAGGAACTAAGAACATCCATGTACATGCTTTGAAGTAATATCATTTATCTTGATTTTATCAAAGTTTCTTTTTGGGTGCATTTCCTCTCATCTTTCAATTAGAAGTTTTCTTGGATAGAGTAGTTATATTTTGAATTTTATTTTTAAAGAAATTATTTATTTTCTCTATTTTCAATGATTACAATCCTATCCACAAATGTCACATGACCATATATGTTAAACACGTGTTAGGTTAGATGTAATGGTTAGTTGTCAATATTCATTTAAAAATAGTTGTAGTGAACATATTTTATTGTTACACAAAAATATTAGATCATAATATCATGCTTCACACATTTGGTATTAACAAATTCTATAAAAATTAGAAAAGATGTGCTAGCCCTTTTTGATCACATGAATTCTCTTTCTTAGCCTTATTATTCTTTATATAGTCATATTTTCACCTATTCTAACATTGAATGAAAGTAGCTTATTTCCTAATCTCAAGCCATTTAAATGTTCAATAGTTTTCTACATCCTATCTTTTAAGATTTATAATAATTTAAGATCTATTATATATTATATACTCTATAACTTTGTTTAATTGATTCTCATCACTTGGACATGTGGTATTTTTTTCCTCATGTATCTCTTACATTTAACATAGTTCATGAATTGAATATAAAGAGACTATTTAATGATAACTTATTAATGAATGATTTGTTTGTGTGTACATAAAATAATGCATATAGTTGATCAAAATAGAGAAAAAGTGACATCGGGAGTAACCATAGAGCTATAGGGATATGAACTAAAATATAAATTATTACTATAGCAATTGACATGAAGAAAATATGACCACTAAATGAAGAGTTAGGAAAATAGACAGTAGTAGATATTATAGGGAGAAAAGTTTTGATAAATAAACAATAATATATGTAGTAGAAGTTAACAATTGAACACTCTTCATAGAGTTACATTGAGTAATGTAAAAGATATTTCAAATATAATGAAGGATTTTTTGCATTATCTATTGTATTTTGTATATGTGGATGAGCTCATACATGACATCTCCTAACACACTAATTTATTACATGGTAACAATGTTGTCACAATTCCTCGTGAGAATATTTAAACAAGGGGTACATAGAAGTATTTTGATTCAAATGAGTTCTTAGGTCTCTCTCAAACTTAAGTGACAGTCTAGTGTGGAATTATCTATTTATATAGAGTTCCCATCTATTTATATGAGATGAAGGGATGGATGCATGTGTGAATGCACCATTGGATGAACCTAAAATTTTAAAATTATTGTAGGTACAATATTATTGAAGTTTTTTTAAATAATATATTAAATCCATGCATGTCATTAGAATCATAAATTTGAAAAATAGGTATGTCAAAATTGAGATGTTTGGTATTTTATTTTTCATTGCAAAGGTTATGATGTAGGCAAGGAAATGGGAACCAATGAAGGGTGACCTTATCCTTATAGAAAGACAAAATTAATCCATTTTCAACTATCCAATAATATACCTAACACACCAAGAAATGTAAATTTCAAAACTCTTTGAAGATACCCAAATCTACATAGAAATTACACTCATCTAGTCATTAGATATGATCACGTAAACTCTATTTTCTCACTAATTTTAGAATATAATTTAAATATTATGGTTTTTAAATTTCAATAGACCATTAAAAAATAAATTTTTGGATGTCGTTGTGCATGGTGGCGACGCGGGCTAGGGATCGCGTGCCCTAGCCGTTGTTTCTTCCTCTGTGCAGGATTTTTTTTTTGTTGTTTTTCGTATCTATTTGAAGCTTTGGATTGTTGGTCACCAGGAGGTTAATGGTGTGGGGGTTTGTTTTCACGTGGGGAGAAGTTTGTTTAATTTTGGTTCCATTTTCATCTTTTTTTGTAGTGGTTGGGTGATGCTTGGTGTTAGTGGGGAAGGCATAAGAGGTCTGGTTTTTTTTCTCTGTTTGTATGCGTGTATTAGGTGTGGTTTGAGTGTGGAAGGAGGCTCTTTTTTCTTGTTGCTCGGGTGGGGTTTGGGTGGTTTAGTTTTGTGATTCTCTTTTCTTTTAGTGATTGATCTAGGAGAGGCTTCTGGATGTAAATCTCCTTTGGATTTCCACACTGCTCTGGGAATGAATTTGTCATCTCGTGTAATGAGAGTGGTCGAGAATAATTTATTTGATAAGGATTTGGGGGTTGGTGGGTTTGGTCCATCTGGGGGACCTCGTATCCTAAAAGTCAATGGATGCTTGGAATAAAGAAAAGAAAGACCAGTGCTGGTAATTCAACCAGAGTCAATAGCTAAAGATATTGAATATTTCTCAAAATATGTATTGATTTGCAAATTTTTGGGAATGCGGGTTTCACTTCAATTTTTGGAATCATGGGCTCAGGGGACCTGGGCTCCGAAGGGGGAAATGCAGATAATGCTACTGGTGAACAATTATTTCATGGTGATTTTAACTGTATGGCTGATTGTAACCATGTTTTCAAGGGAGGGCCTTATTTCCATAACCAAATTGGCTCATTTATTAAGCCATGGCATGTTGGGTTCAATCCTTTAGAGGAGCTATCGAATAGGGTTCCTCTTCCTCGATTTCCTATTGAATATTGGCATAATGATATTTTGTAAATGGTTGCTTCGCTGTTGGGGAAACCAGTGGGTCTTTCTCAGCAAAACCAAGATAGAAAGGTAATGAATTTTGCTCACATTTGTGTGGAGATTGATATGAGTAATCCACTTCCAGACTCTTTGGAAATTCATGCGGGTGCATATTCTTGGGTGCAACAACTAGATTATGAGACTTTTCCTTTCTGATGTCGTCTGTGTCATGAATATGGTCATTTGCAATGAAGATTCCCTAGGGCCAAATTTAATGAGTCTCAGAATTCGTAGCCTCCTCACAACCCCAATAAGGTTGATAAAGGCAAGAATCCTATTTCTGGTAATGTTGGTAATGATGCTGGTGTAGAGGGTTTCATTTTGGCTAAAACCCACAATAGGAATCATGGGTAGAAGAGAACTTTTAAAGATCATCAAGAAGAGGATAATTTTAATAGATTTGAGGTTTTGGATGACCTTAGTCAGTAGGAGGTGAACCCGGGCTTGTTGGCTATGGATCAAGGGGTTTTGGAAATGGTATAGGAGGGTAATATTTCTAAGAATATTCAGAGTACACAGGATGGTGGTGCTTTGAAAATGGATACTGATCTTAGTATGATAGTTTCAGTGGTGCCTGAGGTCATTTCTTCTACAAAGAAAGATGGGGGGAGATTTCTCTTCCATTGGTGAAAGTAGGGTCTGATTTGGAAAAATGTAATAAGGCTCCTCCTTTGTTTGGGATTCTTCAAAAAGATTTTAAAAAAGGGGCTGTTGAGAACTCCTCCAAGGTTAGGCATAAGAAGGATTTAGAGAAAATCAAGATGATGGGGGAAAATTTGGTGGAGTCAAGTTCCATTAGGACTCTGGAATCTCACTTCTCTAATCCTCTGAAATGATCATCCTCTCATGGAATGTAAGGGGATTGAACAGTGGCCCTCAACAAAATTCTATTCATGATTTGGTGGCTAAGCATTCTCTTAATGTGCTTTATTTTACAAGAAACTAAGCCGTTGGTTGAGAATATGGGTGGTTTGGTGCCTAAATTGTGGGGGCGTGGTCAATTCCAATACATTGGTGCCCAAGGTAATGCATGGGGTGTGGCTTGTCTTTGGAATCCTCTGAAGATTCATCCTCTCTGGTGGATGTCTTGTAAGTCTTCCATTTCAACGGTGGTTGTGAGCTTGGAAATAAGTGAAACTATTCTTCTTTCTAATATATATGATTCTATTGACTTATATGGTAAGGAGTGCTTGTGGTCCCACATCTAGTGTGTTTGGAGCCATGCTCCACTATTTCCTTGGATTATTGCTGGTGATTTCAATGCAATTACTGATTTGGATAAAAAAAGGGTGGAATTTTGAGGTTGGAGCCTTCTTCTTTTCTTCTCCATGATAACATTTCTGTGTTGACTCTTGTTGATATTAAAATGAGTAATGGTTAGTTTACTTGGAATAATAGGAGGCTGGGGGAGGACTAGATTGCTAAGAGGTTAGATAGGTTCTTGGTTTCTTGTTTCTGGGTTGGTGGTTCTTGGTCTACTTGTTCTAAAATTTTGGACTGGATGGGCTCGGATCATTGACCTATCAAATTATCTATTTCCTTAGCTCACATTGCTCATGCTCCCTATTTCAAGTTTCAACTTATGTGGTTGTGTGACCCTTCTCTTCAGTACCATGTTACAGAATGGTGGAGTAAGGGGAGACCTGCTTTTGGCATTTCTATGTACTCTTTTTCCAAACAACTGTAGTATGTGAATTACCAACTTAAAAGAGGGAACACACAATGTTTTGGTAATATTTTCCATGCTAAGGCAGTTGCTCAAGCTAACTTGGATTCTATCACTTAGGAGATTAGAGAGTTTAGTCTTTTAGAGGCCTCTCTTAGGGATGAGGAAAGGGCACTAAAAGTTTTGGAGGAATGCGAGTTGCGTGAGGAAATTTATTGGAAACAAAAGACTTGGGTCAAGTGGCTTCACGAGGGGGATAAAAACACTGCCTTCTTCTTCAACTCCATGAAGGCTAGGAGACATCGTAATTCACTTCCTTTTCTTGTGAATGGTAGGGGTGAGCATATTTCTTCCTTAGGGGATATCTCAGGTGAAGCTATGTAGTTTTTTGCTTCCTTATTTAGAGAGGAATCTAGGGATGCGTTGCGTGAAGAAAATCAAGTGTTGACTTGTATTCCTTCTTTGGTCACTAGTGAGATGAATGAGCACCTCTTTGGTTGCATTACCGTAGATGAATTGGAGGATACTATCTTTTAGATGAAGAAGAGGAAAGCTCCTAGTCCTGATGGATTTCCGATTGAGTTCTTTCAAGAGTTTTGGGAAATTATCAATCTAGATCTGTTGACTATGGTTCATGAATCTCAGAGAAACAAGAAAATGCTGAGGGCTTTAAATTCCACCTTTTTTGCTCTTATTCCCAAGTGCACTGAGGGTGCATACCGATTGAGTCAGTTCCATCCTATATCTCTCTATGATGTGGTGTATAAAATTATTTCCAAGTTGATTGCTAAGTGGTTGAAGTGGTGGCTTGGTAAGCTTATTGCTGAGGAGCAGGGTGGCTTCGCGGTGGATAGGAAAATTTTGGATGGGGTGGTCATTGCAACTAAGGTTATTCATTGCATGGAGGCTTCCAAAGATAAGGCTATGTTCATCAAGTTGGATATGGCTAAGGCCTACAATAGAGTTAAATGGTCTTTCTTGTGCAAAGTTCTATCTACTTTTGGTTTTGTTGAGGAGTGGGTTTTGTGGGTGATGAGTTTTGTTACTTCCAATTCCTTTATAGTGTTGATTAATGGTGAACCATCTTCCTTATTTGGGGCTTTGAGGGGCCTTCATCAGGGGTACCCTCTCCATATTTATTTATTCTTGTTGTTGAGGGTTTGGGGAGATTGTTGAAGAGCAATGTGGCTTGGGGTCTTATCCAAGGGTGGGTGTGGGGTAATGGATTGCCTCCCTAGTCTCACCTACAATTTGTGGATGATACTGCCTTGATGGGTATGGCTACGATCATGAAGCCACTAATTTGTGTAAGGATTTGGATACTTATCTTGCTGCTTCTGGTCAAATGATTAAGGAAGATAAATCTTCCATTTTCTTCTTTAATACCCCATGAATCATTCAACAGAGGATTTCCCATGTTCTAAGATTTCAGATTGGATCTCTACCTTTAACCTATCTTGGCATTCCTATCTCTTTTGGTAATTTTCCTAGAGTCTTGGTAGAGTATTATTGACAAGTTCCATGTGAAAGTTAATCATTGGACTCATAGATGGTTGTCTTTTGCTGGGCAAGTTCAGTTGCTCAAATTTGTGGTGCAGGCTCTCCCCAACTATAGATGTATTCTCTAGGTGGCTCCTGTTGGGTTTGTTAAGGATTTGGACTCTTTGGCTAGACAATTTTTATGGGAGGGCAACTTATCTTTCTCTAAGTGGAGCCTTGTGAAGTGGGATATTATTTGCAGTCTGAAGTAGTTTGGGGGTCTTGGGTTGTGGCAGTCGACTCTAACTGGGTTGGAACTGGAAGCAAAAATTTATTGGAGGTGGTGTTTGGATTATGATCATGTTTGGGCCAGGATTTTATCTCACAAGTACCTTCTGGGGGTTCTGAAGGAGGAGATTCCTCATTATCCTTTGGGGGGGAAAGGTTCTGTGATTTGGGGAATGCTTAAGAAAGGGACTACACTGATCAAAGAGGGCTTGTTCTAGACATGTAATAGGGGGGTTGAGGCTCTCTTTTGGTCTAACTCTTGGGATGGTTTATCTCCCATATTGTGCCAATATCCTAATCTATTGGAGCTTTGCCATCACTTTTTGGATGCTGGTTGGTCAAGGGTGATTAATTTTAAGACTTCTTATCCTTATGGGCAGATGGAGGTGGCTAGGTGGAAGGACCCTTATGACTAGCCTGTTGTTGGTTTGGAGGAGGATTGTGTCGAGCTTCAAAATATTTTGGCTGGTAGATAGTGCAACTCTCTTCATGATAAGGATACTTTTGCTTGGTGTCCAAATCCTAAGGGTGCTTTCACTATGGCTAGTGGGTATCAGGAGTTGTTGGCTTGTAAGTTTGGTGGGGTGGAGTTTCCATGGTGGAAAAGCGTGTGGAACAAGTTCTCATGGCCAAAGTGTAATTGTTTTGTGTGGAATTTGGCGTAGAATAGATGTTTGACTTGGGATAATCTTTGAAAGTGGGGATTCCACGACCCTTCTATGTGTGTTCTATGCGATTGCAGTGAGGAGGATTCTTCCCACTTGTTCTTTCGTTGTTCTTTTTCTATGTTGCTTTGGCATTTTTGGTGGGGGGTTTGGAAACATCCCTATGTTCATGCTTCTTCTCTTGTTGAGTTTTGGAACAGTCTAGAAAGACCTCTACTCAGGCCTTTTTTCTCCAGATTGTGTGATGCAATGGTCCTACCATCCTTTGCAAAATTTGGTTGGAAAGGAATCATAAGATTTTTCGTGGGGATAGGTTGATGATTCAACAAGTTTGTCACAAAATTTTTGGTATGATCCAGGAGACGGTGGAAGCTAAATGTGAAGTGGTGTATCCTCTGGAAAGGAGAGATGATGAGATTGTGAATAGATTGGGCCTCTAGGGATGGAATCCTATATCTACTTGTGTTAGAAGAGGCGAGAGATCGAAAAAGAAGGTTCAAAGGGTTGGAAGATGGTTTCCTCCTCCTGTGGATGTTTTGAATATCAATATTGATGGTTCCTCTAGGGGTAATCCGAGGTCTGTTGGGATTCGTGGAGTTGGTAGAGACTGTTCTAGATGGGTTATTTTCTTTTTCTCCATTCATAAAGGAAAACATTCTAATAATTTAATGGAGGGGTTGGCGATTCTCTGGGCTATTGAGCGTGCCTGTGTACTGGGGTGGCATAAGATTATATGTGAATTTTACTCATAGGTTATTGTTAATATGTTGAATGAGAAAAATTTGGCTGATGTTAATTGGAAGCTTGCTAGGGTGGTTCGTCAGATTGTATAGATGTTCTCCATGCTGGAGGTGGTATCCTTTATACACATCCCATGAGAATGGAATAGGGTTGCTGATTGTTTGGCCAAGTGGGCTTCAGAGCATGATGATAATTGGAGGATTGAGGGTTGGGGGCAGTTATCCCTTGATAATTTTCAAGATTTAGAGAGGGTCATTTTTGGTGATATGGTTGATTGAGGAGTTTGTTGCTGCGTGGGTGGTGGTTTTTGTCTAGGCTGTGGTTTTGGTGCTTTCTTTTCTCGGGAGCCTTTTGGTTCTCTGATCTCTTTGTACTATTATTTTCTTGCTTTCAATAAAGTTTTTACCCCTTTTCATTAAAAAAAATAGACCATTAAAAATATTATAAAAATATAATTTATTTATTTTAAATACAAACAAAAATAAAACCCTTTACTCTTAAACTTGTTGATTTTATAAGTAAATAATAAACTCTAAACTTGATATTTTTAATATCATGAGAGATAAATATTTCATGATAGTAGCTTGAGGAAAGTTTGAAATAATAAAACTTATAAAATATATGTTCCTCTAATATAAAATCCCAATAAATCCACCAAATAACTAATCTAAAACATATAATAATAATATGGAAACTAGGCAGTTCTATGCTAACACTAGTTCTAACCAATGGCTGAGAACTTCTCTTGTAGGATCTATTAGGCCTGAAACTATTGCTCCATTTCCTAGAATGAAATCCACTCACAAGGGTAGGGTTGTTTTCAAATGGGTGAAATTGGTTCATCAACATAAATATGGAGGGTTTAAGGTCAACTCTACAAGAATGGGTTTTCTCTTCTACACTTCAAGATCAACATAAAAATAGGAGGGTGTTCCTAGAGGCTTTGAATTAATACAAGATACTTGTGTTGAACATAGGTTGTCATTGATGTCAAAGGAGAAATGTCAAGAAGTAATGTACTTGATAACAAATAGTGCTCACTAATGTTGATACATACTGGGGAATACTTGTTTACACCATAATTTTGCTAATGCATGGTATTCATTGAAAATGTGCTGCATACCAACTTTCATTGGTGCAAGTATAATTGGGATACCATTAAGGGAAGAACTTGGTTTGATCTTTCCTTGATTGAATGATTCTTAAATTTGGAATTGGACCATCATTGACTCAAACATACCTATGGTACATGGATCTATTTGGAAGAGGGGATTTAGTAACCAAATAAAATTCTATTTTTTAATTATTTCTAGTGTGTTAGAGTATTTTCACAATCAATGAAGACATATTCATACTATTGTATTAGCACATGTTGAACTATTTTTATAATAGTGATGTAGGTGTATTTTTATGCATGGGTGGAAAATTCAATAATTACACTAATTCTTGTACATAGATCATGAGAAGAATGAAATTCACACAATGATCTTGTGACATTTAACTAAAATAAATTTAATTGTTGACTATGATGAAATATCATGCAAGTTGAAATCTTTGTCACTAATGTGAGTTTTCTAACATTATGGTTTTATGTTATAGACACAATCATGGTTATATAAAATGGTATAATAGGTAATATGCTGCAAGATTCTAGGGATGTGATGTTACAAATGATAGTATCATGCATATGTTTAACAAGATAGTTAAATGTGCTTTATAAACTTACTTGGATCTCCTTCTCTTACTATAATTATCCCAAAGAGCATGGATTCAAATGCATGTTAGAGAAGATTCCTAGGAACTTTACCACATCATGCATGATTACATTATTTTGGCTACAACCATTGATGATGAAATAAAAAAGCTATCTATTGACCTAAAAATTCATGTACAAAAAAGACACATGCTCTCCTAAATTTTCTATTGAAATGGCGACGATTTTGAGGTATTGTACCTCTTGGTTAATCTCAAACCCATCTAGATTCAATTTTTTATCTATTAAAAAGAGTTTCTTGTGATTGGATATTAGATGCTATAGTGAGAATTGGTGTGCTTTAGATGACACTATTATCCACCTCATGGTAATTTCCCTTTACCCTTTCGTAGTACAGAAATTTTGGGGAGATTACAATTTGGCACAAGAAAACAACATTTTTTCATGGTTTTTGTGTGGGAACATTCTAGCATGCCATGAAAATTTTGATGTTATTCTCTAGTGTGGGCTATCTCTTTCATAGAGAAAGATTGTTGCTTCATATTTTCCTTAGTTTATATTTTGGACAAATGAAAAAATCTTTTGTCTAAATTTTTTGATGTAATGAACTCCACTTTGGAATAGATGGGAGGTTTCAAACCACTAATATATTTAAGCACTTTAAGGTGCTTAATAATATCCTCATACAATTAAATAGAGTACTCATGGATCTCATTTGTGTAAGATTCTATAGTTTTTTCTTTGCATTGGTGCAATTGCTAAAATTTCATGTATTCATCCTTAGAGTGTCTAATGAGGAAATATTCTACTTATATATAGCTAAGAAAGATACTCTAAGTTTAATTTGGTTAGTCTATGTCATATTTTTACAAGGAAAAGGGGCAACATAAGCCTAGTTTTTTTGTACTTTAGGCAACTTAAATCAACATATATATTCTAAAATTTTAAATAATATAAACTAATGAAATGCAATTCTTTTATTATATTTTATACTATTTTTTTAGAATTAAAAAATATTTTTGTAGTAGTTGGTATGTGTCAGGCCTTTCTAACATCAATTAAATTTGTGTTTGCAAGAAGACACATAATTCAGAGGATGGGTTCCTAAATGGATAGTTCACCAAACCTTCACAAAAGGTTTCATTTAATTATCAACCAAGGATTGTAAGCTTTTGATAGTGATGACACTATATGTCCATCTAAGTATCCTAACTACGCCCTGTATCGATGAAAAATAGGTGGTCACCCATATACTAAAAATGGTAAAAGATGAAAAAGGAAATAAGCCATGCAATTGTAAAATAAGGGAACTAACATAAATATGCTACTTATGTTGTGGGTACTTTCTGCTCAATACTGTAACTGCTAACTATCAAATATGAACTTACAACTAACTAATACTTCTAAGTTTTGACTTCTAGCTCCTAGCTTCTACTCCTCTAGAGAATAAATCAATGTAACATTACATAATAGAACTCATAAAATTCACATGCATATAATTGAAAGCTTATTTTAAATGAATTCAGTAATGAAACATCGAATCTAGTAACAAAAAATAAGATGGGTTTGTAGTACCTCGAGTGGCCCTTGCTTGAGTTGCTACACCCATAGAAGATATCAAATATGCACTACTTGATCAATAATTCATGACAGTGAACTAAACTCCTTTATTGCATAAAAACTGAACTTCTTATAGTCTGACAAGAATCTCTAAAATATTTCTCATTCAATCCATTATATCTTGATAATAAAAAACTAACAACAATTAACTATTAACTGGAAAAAACAATCACACTGATATTTCTACTAGATTTTCTCCTCAACCATCGATCCTAATAATTAGGCTTGGGAGGAGTCTCATTCATACAAGGACTAAAAAATATATAAATGCATATGTCCACTCTCCCTTAAGTATAGGAAGAGGAAAAGTCTTTAAAACAAAAAACCATAAATATGCAAAAAAAGAAGGAAAATCAAACTAGAACTATGCCCCTAACAATTAACTGCCATGATAGGGACATGTTTTGTGGAAACTGTCACATCATGGGTCACTTCTATTTGGAAAAAAATTCTTCTTCCATTTGTCTTATTGGTAGATAAAAGTTCATTTGTGATGACTCATGGCTGACTATTCAAATAGCCACCTTTGCTTCCCTCTAGAACTATCATTCTCCAATTATTCTGGCCCTCCCTTGCAACCATCCACAATCCTTTGTTGCGGGCTAAAAATCTAGTTGTTGTGAGTACAATATTCTTGGTTGCAAGATGTTAGTTTTTCTACCAAGGCATTCACACCTTTAACAATTACAATCAAACCATAAAAACATACTAAATCCTATGAAATTTCATACATCCACACAAATATATATCAATATATCATATTCATATTTCCACATATTCATATATGTCAAAGTGCATAAAAGGCCTATAAAAGATGTGTGAAGTCTTGGAAATGTTTGTGAAACTTAGAAAATAAACTAATGAAGGAAAAACTAGCCATTATCTAGACCCACATTCCCCCAACTAAAGTATTTGCTTGTCCTCAAGCAAATTTTAGGACTAGAGGTTATACTGAAGAGCTATCTCCCTAGAATCAACTACAAGGTCAACTCCCTTTTTCTGTTTTAGATAATAGCCTTTTTGATCTGTGAGCTTTTCCAATTTGGCAGTCTCTTCTACGTCTTCCTCCCCATGTTTCTTCTATGTATAGTGTGGTATTGGGAATGAGAGAATTGGTGGATGAAAGTTGAGTGGAAACCATGTAGCTCCAAATTTCCTTGCTATGTCCATGTACTTATGAGATCTTCAGACAATGGCTACAAAATTAAAAAGGGAGTGTGGCTCCTTTTTCTTCAGCTCGGGTGTTAGCTCTTCCCATTTATTTTGCACAAGTTTGAAGGCTGCATTAATAGCTCTTGGAGATAATCTCTTCATCCTCACATAATCATGTTCTCTAATATTTATTATCTTCTTTTCCACACCTTTGTAATCCAAAAGTTCTATTCATTCTTCCATGACTGCATTGGGATTTGCTGATTATTTTTTGAGCTATAAAGCAATAGATTTTTCCTTTTCATTATATTCTTGTAAAATTTTACCCCTCTCATGTTCATTTCTAATGTAGAAGGATAGAGCTTCGATTTATAGATCTCCTACAAAAATAAAGGATTACAGGCAATCTCATCTGAAAGAATATAGTTATGCAGGTAAAATTCACAAAGATGATCCTACATTTCAGGTGTGGAATCATGAAAAGTTTCTAAAAATAAGAATTTCCTATTCATTGCTATAAGAAGGTCACTGATTAATTGGATAAATTGAAAACACAAAAAAAATTCTTGTAGAAATAAGGCATAAACCCTACTAGGTGGCTTGCACTTTAGAAATTGTGCAGTTTTATCTGCTATTTCCTCAATTTTCACCTTCAACCTTTTTACTTCATTTTATTATTTTTCCAATGCCTTGGTGTGATTGGATTTTTCTCCCTTTCCCACTCTTTTTCTTTTTGGGAGAATTCTTGTGTTCTTCTCCAAATCTCCACACCTAAGGACACTATAGTTGGCCTAGTGGGAGTTATGATCAAAGGAATTGGGCCTTGAGATACTAGTTCTTTGTTTTGTAATTCTACTATAGCAAGCTGTGCAAGTACCTCCACTTTTGATCCATGCTCAAACTTATATAGCTTCTCCTCCAATTCTTTAATTCTTGCATCCCTCTCACTGTCCTTTTTTTGATGTGTTTTTAACAATTCTTCTAATTGTTTTATTCTTTCCATTGCTTCTTGCAATTCTTTGCTAATATTCCTTTTTTCAATAAAAATTCCTTCATCCTTTTCCAAAACCTGTTCATCCCCTACTGTACTTGTGTATTCAAAACCCTATAAAACAAGGCTATTTTGGGATCTCCTTCTCATTTTCTTAGTCACAAAAAAATCCTTTGAATCAGATACAAAGGTACTAGTAAAATACCAATAATGTACAACATGTGTCTTTACCTTATCACCAGAGGAAATCTCCTCTGAATCTTTATCCATTTCTACCATTACAACATCCTCTTCCTACTTTTTAATTGATCCTCTCATGGCCCCATTCTTCTTTAGGTGATGTGATCACCTCCTAGATTATGTGGGTCTCTTCTACCCTTTTACAGGTGTAGAAGAAGAGGTTCCACCTTTTCTTTTCTTTCCTTTTTGTGGTTTTATGGAAATGGGGGTTTATTGTTTATTCTTTGCTATGGGTTGTTCAATAGAGGTTACAAGCTGTGTTTCCTACAAGCATTGCTCCTCTAGTTCTCCTGTACTGTCGGTAGGTGATGTAGTAGAGGAGCCAGAGGGAATTCATCTTTTTGGAGCAATAACAGGTTCTTCCATTATTTATTCTTGGCCCTTGTTATCCTCATTGGGCACTTCAAGGATACTGTTGATATTGTTACAATTAAGGAAACTTTCCCAAGAAACATTTAGAAATTGAGTCCTAAGACTCCTCTTTATCAACAATGCAACCAAATAGAAATGAGATAATTTTGTGTTGTTATTTTCCTCTTGAACTTAGATGAAATTATCTTTTAAAAATTATACAAGAAATTAGGAACATTTACATGCCTACCATGGTCAAGGTGACTTAAAATTTTGAAATGAACTGTGTATGACAAATATTATCTACCATCACATGTCAAGTACTTAACTATATAAGAAAAAAATGAAGCCCTTATCCAAGGAAAATACAATCGTTTAGTACCTTGTGAAGAAGAATCCATGTTTTCTCTTGGATGGAGAGTTTGTTTCTTGCTACAATGGCATCTGCCCTAACTAGGAATTCTTCTCCTACCCTTGGCAATTTAGATACATCAGCTATGGATACCTCTGAGGCAAGTACTCTTAAGCCCCTAACAATTGCTTCATTATTTTGTAATGTGGCTATAAACTATTGGGTCATAACCTCATTAAATTATGTGAGCTTCATAAAATATTCTAACCAACCAGCTTGCTGGAAAATGGGAAAAACTAGCCTATCATCCAATAAATGGTTATGTATTATTGGTTCTCTATGTATTATATCACCTCCCATGATAATTATCTACTATTTTATAATCTCTTCACAATTTTTCTTCGTTCTTCTCGTTATATCACCCTAATTACACTACTTGTGCTCTATTGTATGTTAAAACATCCAAATACACCTCTCAATTTCTTTGCTAAGATATCTGTATCTTGGAGATGATGGAAAATAAAATGGAAAAAAAGTTTGAAATGAAAAAAAAGTTGAAGAATAATCTTGAAAACCCTCCCCCCAACTAAGCCTACAAAGTGTCCTCACTAGCTCGTACATATAGGAAGAGATATTTAAATGGAAAGTAGTGGAAATTTAAAATATGCTACTTGACATTCTTGAATGAACAAAAAATATTCATAAAATTATTAAGCTTAAATGATAATTATGATTACTAAGGTGGAGTGTACCTATAGTTATTATTTGAATTGATTTGTAACTCATGTGGAGAAGTTGAATTCCACCATGCAAGGAGATTTTGAAAAGACTTTTCATGATGGATATGAGTTGCATGTA
The DNA here is from genome assembly GCA_007258455.2 of Sequoia sempervirens. Taxonomy (NCBI): domain Eukaryota; kingdom Viridiplantae; phylum Streptophyta; class Pinopsida; order Cupressales; family Cupressaceae; genus Sequoia; species Sequoia sempervirens. The sequence goes on along the minus strand of VDFB02000015.1, from coordinate 575,687,839 downwards.
GTTATTACATGAGATGGAATGAAGTGTATTTATGACACATGTGAATTATGGTGGAGTGATGAATGGAAAAGGATGCACAAAGTACGCTTTGGATGAAATAATAGTTATGACAACATATGATGAGAAGGTGATATGATGGATTTGGCTACATGTGGTAAAGTGGATATGCAGTTTTCTACATGTGTAAAAAAGATGATGAAAATACAATATAAATGGATATTTATTATGATGGATACGTGAATGCTATGGGTGCATGTAGCAATAGGTTCCTTTGTGATAGTTATTTTGGTTCATGTTGCTATAGGTCCCTTCTACTTCTGCCACTGGTTGAAGAAATGAAGATTACCAATTGTCATCTGTGTAGTGTGTGCACGTGGAATATGTGATGAAATTATACCTATTGAATATTAGTGGCCAATCTATGTAGCTCGTCTACCAATTCATTTGTAGAACTAGTTGTCTTTGTTGTTGAATTTTCAATTGTAGGTTCAAACTATTGTTGTAATGTAAGAAGGAAGCCATCCTTCTACAATGGTTTCTTATAAAGCTTCAATCTATGACCATTGACTAGCAATGAGAACCTTAATTCATCAATTGTTTGTAGATGCACTACTCCATTTGGGAAAACACTGTGTATTTCATATGGCCCAAGCCATCTGGTTTTCAATTTCCCTTTGTAATATTTGTATCTAGTGTCATAAAGTAGAGCCCAATCACCTGCACTGAACTCCTTTTTCTTAATAAATTGATCATGCCAATGTATCCTTTGATTTTGGATAACATGGATTCCATTTTTATTTCATCCAATGCATTCAGGTTGTGCAATCTCTCCTGCTATGCTATTGACAAATCCATGCCCAATTTGACTACTGTCCTCAATGTCTTATACTCAAATTCTATAGGAAGTACTAACTTCTTACCATACACTAGTTCATATGGTGTAAAGCCTATTATGGTCTTCCAAGTCATTTTATAAGCCCATAATAGCTTAGGTAATATGGCTGCCCAATCCTTCTTATGAAGTTGCATTATCTTTGTGAGAATGTTTTCAATTTCCCTATTGGTGACTTCCACTTGCCCATTTGCTTGAGGGTGATAAGGTGTGAAATTTATGTGTCTAATCTCATATTCTCAAACTAATTTTGTGATCAACTCTGATGTAAATTGACGTCCTTGGTCTGTGACAATTTCTCTTGGAACAACATATCTTGTGAATATATCTTCATAGAGAAAATTTGCCACATTCCCATCTCTTGCAAATTGTAAATCCTTAACATCTACCCATTTTGTAAGGTAATATGTGCAAACCAATATGTAATCTTTGTTGTTTGATGTTGGTGAAGTGGGGCCAATAAAGTCTAATCCTCATTTTCCAAATGGTGCTATTTCTAACCGTGGCTTCAATTGAATTTCATTTGTTTTTGTTGGACTTCCCATTCTTTGAAATCTATCATAACTTTTGGTATATTTCATTGCATATTTATGAAGAGTTGTCTAATAATAACTAGTATTCAAAATATTAAGTGTTGTCCTCTTTGCTACAAGTTTCCCCTACAGGGTTCATCATGGCATGCTCTGAGGATATCATATACCTCATCTTCTTAGACGTATCTTCTCATTATGTTGTTTTGGCCTATGTAGAATAAGTATCCAACTATCCATGAGTAGGGAAAAATTTTCTAAACTAATTGGCTCTTTTCCCTTGGTGAGAAATGAGGTGGTGCCTTTCCTACTATAAGATAGTTGGCAATATCTGCATACCAAATCAAAAATATCTTCTTTTGATTTGGATGGTAGTCTAGATAGAAAATCTATCACTACATTGGCTTTACCTAGCTTATCTAGAATGGTAATGCCAAATTATTTCAGTAATAGTAACCAGCTAACAACCCTGCCACCAACCATTGGTTTTTTCTTGAGATACCTTATTGTTGTATGATTAGTGTGTATGAACACTGAATACCCTATAGTGTAATGTATGAATTTATCTATTGCATGAACCATTGCTAACATCTCCTTTTTAGTCACTATATAGTTGAGTTCTACCCCTTGGAGATTTTTGCTAATAGAATATATGGCACATTCTTTATTTCCTTCCTTCTGTCCTAGCACAAATCCTATTACAAAATCAAAAGCATTTGTAAGATTATAAAAAGGGAGATTCCAATTTGGTCCTCTCAAGACAGGAAACTTAGTGCTACCTTGAGAGTTTCAAATGTGGTTTGACAAGAAGTTGTCCATTCAAACTTTACATCTTTAGATAATAGGACAAATAGTGGAGTTGCAATTTTGTTAAAATCTTGGATAAATATTTTGTAATATCCAACATACATTCACTCTCCCTTAAGGATAGGAAGAGGAAAAGTATTTAAAATAGAAAACCATGTAAATGCATACATCCACTCTCCATTAAGGATATGAAGAGGACAATTATTTAAAATGGAAAACCATAAATATGCAATAGAAGAAAGAAAATCAAATTAGGACTCTACCCCTAATGATTAACTGCCGTGATAGGGACATGTTTCATGGAAACTGCCATGACATGGATCATTTATATTTAGAACAAAATTCTTCTTCAATTATCTTATTGGTAGATAAAATTGCATTTGCAATGACTCATGGATGACTATTCAAATAGCCACCTTCGCTTCCCTCTAGAATTTTTGTTCTCTAATTATTTTGGCTCTCCCCTACAACCATCCATAGTCCTTTGTTGCAGTCTAGAAATCTAGTTGTTGTAGGCTACAGTGTTCTTGACTGCAAGGTGTTAGTTTTTCTACCTATTGTCACAAAGGATTGTGCCTTGAATGTTAAGCTTTAAAGCTCGACAATCCTCTACAACATGGGGACATCCTCAGGCTTGTGGGTTGCCTAAAATGAGGAATGAACCTCTAGATTATGGGTTGCCCCCCCTTGAAAATATTCTACTTACTTGTTGGCTTGTTTGGAAAATGGATAGAAAACAAAAAAGCTAATGTTTAAACCTACACTAGGAGGTGATACACCAATGATAAAGGAAACAATACCTATTTTTCTTGCTCACAATTCTTTCAAAATAACCCTATTCTATGCACAACTCAAGATTTTGACCAACTTATAAAAAAGTGTTTCAATGAGAGGTTTTGTTTTAGGTTTTATTTCAAGGAAAACATGTGTTTTCACAACTTTAAGCAATAAAAACAACTAACACAACCTATGACCTACATAAATTGTTCATATCCTTGCATAAAATTTGTTGTAAATGAGACCTAACTCAATGATTTAATGTTTTAATCACAAAAGTCACCTCAGATCATTCACAATATCATTCATACATGAAAAATTGAGAAGGAAAACTTGCTGATTTTATTGATAAAAGGGGCTTTCCTGTACAATCTTTGAAGAATACATAAAAATAAACTAAATCGCTGCTCTATTAATCTTGAAGTGAGTTACAATGCTTCTCTTTGCATAAGGAAAAAGAGGAAAGAAAGAACTAGCTTTGGAAAGGAAGAATAAAAGAAGATATAGAAAAGAAGTTTGCTTTCTGACTAAAAGAAAAGATTGATCGTGAACTCTAGCTCTTGAACTTGTGATAAACTTCAGCTAAAACTTGAACTCATTATATTTTTTCCTTGAAAACTTGTCCACTTTGTATGATGAATTACCTTTGGGTCATACACACAAGAAAACCGTACAAAAAAGGCCTTAGAACTGCTCCTAATTGATTGTATGTAGGCTGAAAACTTTCCTTGACTGATACTGCACCATGTGGGGTCTTGAACTCAACTAGAACTACCCAAACCCCTTCTTTTTAGGCCCCTAACTGATTGTTAAGATACTTTGCATGATGTTTTAAAAATATTGGGCGTATAAGGTGAAAAATACACTATTTATGGGACCCACACTTCACCAAAATGCATACTTTTAGCTTCAAACTCCTTCCAACTCTAGTTGTGACCATGAGGGTTTCTAAAATAGGCCTAAAATATCTCATAGTGCATCAAAACTGAGCATGAGCAACACCTAACTTGTCCTAACTCATGAATCTCTTTGCATGATGATAAATATATGGGTTTAACTGAAGAATGACTTAGGATTCATCATTGAGGTGTAGAAGTTTTCAGTCATCCTTGACTAGGACTATCATTCTTTTCTTTACTATCACTATCTTCACACCCTTTTGGTTGTGATCCTCATTTAGATAGGGTTGTCCTCCATATAAGGACTTTCCTTTGGAAACTAAATATGCTATCCTTTCTAAAATATCCATTTGCATACTTTATGAGATTGTCTTTGAGACTCTTGACTATCCTTTGCTTTGTCAATTTGTTGTCCTTTGAGGCCTACTAATTGTGCATGGACTGCTCTTTAAAGATTGCTTGTGGCTTTCATGTTTTATAGCATGCCTTTCTTGCTGTCATTGTCACTGTCAAGAGAGTCAAATCTCCTAGAATTTCACTATCTCTACCACATTATGCTAAATTTTATTGTCATTGCATTATCATAGATCTATTCTTTGCACTATAGTGACATTACATGGTTGTCATTTGGTTTCACTGTGCTCTTGGGTGCTTGTCTTCATATTATGACTCATTCTTTTCCATGAGAACTATTCTCAAGCTTCCATTTTCTACTCATGATTTCTTGGTGGACAATCCACCTTGATGCTTTGACTATCCCATTTATTCTTGAGCTTACTATCCACATTCTAAGGCTGTTCTTTTAAACCTTTTCCTTTTATGACTATCTATTCATAGTTCATTTTACTTTGATGGATGATTGTACATTTGTATTCCATTGTGATTGTGCATTCACCACAAACTGCCCTAAACTTTGCTCATGATCATAGTCCTTGACAATGATTTAGATTTTTCTTCACCCAAAATAAAATATTGTTTCCTTACATTTGAAACCATTCTTCAATCTTAATGATGAATGTTGCCACTACCTTCTGCACTTCACATGATTTATGTCTTTCATATCATGCCATTCATCTCCATCACATGTATTTGCAACTATTATAAACTTTAACTTCACCTTACTCCTTATCTTTTCCAATGCATGATGACTGTCTACTTCACATCTATGAGCATATGAGACCTTGAAAACATGCACAAGAGTGTCATTAAAATTAGTAATCTTCCTCTTTGGTACAATCCTTAAAAAAGGTCAAAGTATTCATGAACCCAAGTCATGAGGTCTCACAGTCATGTAGCAATATGTGAATATGATGGGCTACACTTAATGAAGTCACTGCTCCTCTTGTTCACCTTGTACTTATGAGGTTTGCTCTTGTTCAAGATCAAGTATGGGAGTCTGCTGAAGGAGAGATTGAATGTCTGCAAATGGAAAAATTGATGCCCAATCCATGATTGTGGTGAATTTTCTACCTCTTGACTGTGATGACAGGATTGCCCTTTATAGTCTAAAAATTGCCTACCTCATTTTATGCACTGCGATTGTCTTTTCATGTCATGCTGATATAGTTAGTGTATGAGGATTTTACAAACACTGCCCTTGCATGGTGTCTTTTTACTCTTCTTTATCCATGATACTTCACTCCATAGGTTTGTCCCTATTCATAGGTCTATCCATGCTTGATATTGCTCTCAATGATAGTCACAAGTTTTGAAAATTTAAATTTTGAGACTTTATTTCACTAGTAAAAAAATATAAATAAATGACTAAAAAAATTACAATTTTTTTTCATGTGACCATTAGTTTGGTCACGTGACCATTAGTAGTTTATTGCTAGCCATTTATAACTCGACCAAATTCATGACTAAACCATTTTTAGTTATTTATTGGTTGTTTCAATTGATCAATTTGGTGGTATATTTAGTCGTTAATTCAGTCATTGATTGTTGTTAACTAATCATTTATTTAGTCATGGTAGTCATTTATTTAGTCATGATAGTTGTTTATTTATTCATTGTAGTTGTTTATTTAGTCATGGTACTCATTTAATTAGTCATTGTAGTCATTTATCTAGTCATGGTAGTCATTTATTTTAGTCATGGTAGTCATTTATTTAGTCATTATAGTCATTTATTTTAGTCATGGTAGTCATTTATTTAGTCATGGTTTAGTCATTTATTTGGATGAATCAGTGATTCAAGTTACAAATCAAATATAACTTAATTAATCCTCACAAATTTATGCATATAAACTTCAAGTATCATAGATATTCAAATGTTGAGAGAAGCACCATGAAATGAAGACTAAAATGCTTGAACAAATATGATTGATCAAACAAAAATAGATCACAAATCAAGAGGAGTCACAACACAATATTTATGAGTTTGAAAATTTACTTCATTAAGCCTCATTGGAAAATCAAAACCTCAATGGTTAAAACATTTATGGAAGAATTTAAGAATTCAAAAAGGCATAAAAACAGAGAATCACTCTGTATCAATGATTTTTTTTACTTGAAAATTTCATTTGGATTTGAAACTCAAAAACCAAATGAAACTCAAGAACATTTACAATAGTTATACTTTATAGATCTTTACAACACAATTAGTACACTAGAACATTTGAGATGAGCTTCACTTCAATTTTGAATTGATGTTAATGCATGGCTAAGCTGAGAATGGGCTAATGATAGCTTCTTCACTGCTACTACTTTTCCACATTTCAACATGCCTTGCAACCAAACAAATCATCTAAAAATGGACCCTTTAAAAACAAACAACTAAATACACTAAATGCTTCAATCGGCTTAAGGATTTTACAAATTTGACCTTTCACTTCTGATGGCAAGCCTTGTTGGTTAAAACAAGCAAACTCATAGAGACTTCAAATGCTAGCAGACATTCACAAGGAAATTCAAGACTGAATTTAAAACAACTAAATACATTGATCCTTCTTAATCAATGTTAGAAAGAACAAACAATTGCAGTGTTCCATTCATGTGGCAGGGGCGACACTGGTACAATGTGTTTGGCATCAAACAACGACCTATTTACATTCAATATTATCAACATACAAATTGGTTTGACTCTACAGCTAGTTGGCCAATGTCACCAGGTATTGAAGACTATCTTCCTTCCATCGTCCATTGGTTTTTGCATCATGAAAATCCCCAATCTCTTTCACCCGAACCAAAAACCCCTGTTTCAGCGCCTTGATGAAAATGGAGAATTCAAATGTGAGTGATGCCCTGCATCAACTTCTCCATCTCCAATTTGGTGAGTTATTGCTTGGAAATAAGGTTTCAATGAGGGTTTTAGAGTATGTTTTTAAAATGAAAATTATGGCCAAGATCCTAATACTGAGCACATTTAGGTTTTAACTTTAGGGCATCCTTTACCTACACGCATTTTTTGTTGCTTTCCTCACCGCTATTGGATTCGACTCTTCCAAACTCTTCCTCATTGGTATTGGTTTCAGCCCCTCTAAACTCTTTCACTGCTTCCTTGGTATTGACCTTTCACTTCTCCAATTTGGCGAGCTACAACTTGAAAATAAGGTTTTGACAAGAGTTTTAGAGTATGTTTTTAAAATAAAAATTACGGCCAAGATCCTATTATTGAGCACATTTAGGTTTTAACATTAGGGCATCCATTACCTACATTTTTTGCTACTTTCTCGCCACTATTGGATTTAGCTCCTCCAAATTCTTCCTTGCTAGTATTGGTTTCGACTCCTCCAAACTCATTTTAGAGTTTATTAAAATACGTTTCTCGCCCTGTAAAAAGGGTTAGGGTTTGTATTGGATTTCAAATTAAATAAACTAGACAACGGATAAATCTCCCGCTTATGCCCGCAATAAATTATAATATTATAATATTATATTATATTATATTATGTGTTTTAGTATTATTTTTTGGGTTATATTATGGTTTCTTAGTGACATTGCCAATTGGTCCAGCTCAGGTGTATTATGTCAGGTCTATATTACTGCAAGATCAAATAGTTGACATGAATGATAATAATAAAATAATTCCTACATGAAAATTGATTCTTAGTGGTTCTTTTGTGGGGCAATTTATAGTCTATATTATGTTATATTATATAATAATATATAATAATATATATAATAATATATAATAATATATATAATAATAATAGTATATTATTATATAATATTAAATACATTATAACATAAATATAATATTATAATATTAATAATATATAATAATATAATGTTATATAATATAAGTATTATATTATATTATAATATAATATATAATTTATATAATATTATAATATTAAATATATTATAATATTATATTATTATATAATATTAAATACATTATAATATAAATATAATATTATAATATTAATAATATATAATAATATATAATATTATAATATTAATAATATATAATAATATATAATATTATTTAATAATAATATAATATTATATAATATATATATATATTATGATATATATTATATTATATAATAACATATTATATTATAATATATTGTATTGTAATATATAATATCATATTAATATAATATAATATATTATTATTATATTATATTATAATACAACCAACTCCCTCAATTTGCAATATTTTTTTTGATTATCCACTTTAATATCATATTGTCTAATTTTTATTTGTGTGACTAATTATTTAGTTGTGTTTTTTATTCAACGATCAAATTAGTCAATTATGGTGATCAAATTGGTCATTTATTTAGTCATTTATAGTTGTGTTGCAAAAAATGAGTAGAATTTAGTCACCTTTAGTTGTTGTGACTAAAAGTTTTAGTCACAGTCATTTATTTTCCAAATTCTACTAGTGTTTCCCTTTGTCATTAAGAAATTCTACATACTGCCATTGGTTGCCTTTGTCACCTTATTTTTCAAAAAACCTAAGGATTGTCCTTTTATGGAAAACTTCCCTTAAAGACCTAAATCTCAATCACCTCCTTTGTGGACTACTATTGTCAATTTATTGAGCTGACTATCTTGAAATGTAGACTGTCCTATTTCATTGTGATTGCCAAGCAAATGGAACCTCCTTCAAGACTCAAGTCTATGGTGTTTGTATTCATTACTTAAGACTCTATTCCTCTCTTTCATATGGTCAAATATCTTCCATCTAATCAAATTCTTCATTAAAATTAGTGCACTCATTGACTTGCATTTATTGGCTCTTCATTTGGATAATGCCCTTATTTGAAACTATCCTTAACTATTAAGATTGTCCTCCTTTGAGAACTACCCTTCCATCCTTTCATATCTACCTCATCATTATAGACTTTCCATCTACATAAAGGCTACTATTCATCTTTTATGTCCTCATTACCTATCTATTGAAACCCTCATAAACTACTATTTGCCCTCTTTAATGATTCTTCATTTGAAATAACCTCATTTCCCTCTGCTGCTCTTGCTAGGCCAAACTGTCTTTGAAAAGTATGACTGTCCCTACAAAGAGAGGAGTGAGGCAATTGAGACTTCAGATCCTTGGACTTCATAAACCTCATTACCCTTCATTTATCTCAATGTTTCCCGAGGTTGAAACAATACTCAAGAAAAGTCATAACCTTGAAGGGTTACCAACCTAGTTGAAGAGTAACAACAATGCCTATCATGAGGTTAATGATGACAAGGTCAGTGTCAATTTTTGTCCTTTATGGCTTGTGATCTCCATGAATATAATGTTGAAGTACTTTGAAAACTATCTTTCCCATGCAGGTTATGAAATTCCACCCATGTATGCACATTATAATGCTTTAGAACTATCCTCAAGTTAATGATCCTATGATCTTTTTCATACTTCATGAGATTGTCTTTGAGACTTGCTGACTACCCTCCATGGTTAATACTTTACTGTTATCATAAAATGGCACCTCATGGGTTTGTACTAGATCCTTTATTATGTTAGTCATAGCTTGCCCTGCTGGTAGTTTAGCTTTTTAGTATTTTTAACAACCATGGCTCCAAAATTACGTTCACAAGCTTTAACATTTGTATGTGAAAGGAGCAACATCTCTTTTCCTAAATGGAAATCTATTTGCACAGTGGTTACCATAGGTCCCATTGATGTATTATTCCTTTCATTCATATTCCTCTCTCACTAACTCATTGATAAAGCAAAAGGGCTTTTACCAAGGTTGTAAAGCTTTGATTGTCATTGATAAATTTAGTTCTTGATTGCCTTAAAAGAGCATGACAATCTCAAACCTGCTCACTTAGGAGTTCAAGACCTCCTTTTCCATGGATTTCTTTGGAAATATAACTATCCTAGGGTTTTTGGTTATACTTCATCTTACTCATGAGCTAATCCTAAAAAGGCTTTGAGGAAACTTCAAACAAAGGAAAAATAATAAGGGCTTTCTTCAACTATATAGTCACACTTCAAAGACATTGTATTGGATAGTTATCTTTGATGACATAAGTTAACTCCAGAACAAAAAATTGAAACTCTTACGATACATACAAAATATTTTAACCCTTGCAAATGGTATCAAGAGGTTTTGAAGGAGATAGAGCTAACTTGACCAAGAGGGAAAAATACACATGGTTTTTGCATGGCTTTGAATGAACTGCCTTTAGGTCGAAGGAAGAGCTTGTTATTAGTTGCTCTTATCTTTCATGACTTCCGCTTTGCCTCTAATCTACAACTTTCTTCAACTGAACTTTCCCTTCAACAAAGGCAATCCCTAGTTCTCTCCATGTCCAGCTTTTCCCTTTTCTAAACTTGGTGCTCAAACAAGAGTTTTTCTCCTCTATCTACTTTTCATGCAACTTAAACTTCTTCATAACTTGGCATGGAAAGATTTCCTTCATTTTTCTCTCATTTTCCTTTTTTTCCTTTTGCATGTGAAAGCATTGTTCTCTAGACTTTGGCATGAAAAAATCATAACTTAAAGAGTTAATCTTCACCCTTTTTGATAAAAATATTTTAACAAGCTCTTTTAGATTAAAATATTAACTCTTCCCTTTTAAAACAAAAGACCTTAAGATAGAAAATATTTAAATCAAATATCTAAATTTTATTTTAAACTATTTCCTAAGACTTATGAAAACATGTATTACATTCTTGGTGACTTTCAAGGCTGTTTTCTTGCTAAACAAAAATAACTAGTAGTATTAGCATCCATTGGGCATAGGAGTTAGTGAAAGACTTAGATCAGACCTTGACACAATTGTTAGAAACATTGAACAACAAAAACTATTTACCAGGTAAACTAAAACATGTGCATCAACACTTATTTGAAAGGGAAAGCTATCCTATTATATAAAAATTTGAAATATCAACTCAATAACAAAGATTGATATGAATCCCATTGAATGGGATTGACAACTCATCTCCTTCAAGATTTGATAGTTGAAAGGCATTGTGTGGCTTGCATTTTGTGATCATGAAAGGACCAATCCACATAGCATCGAATCTGGTGTGTTTTTCAGGTCTACCTTTTAGCTCATCCTATTTGAGAGCAAGATCTCCTTCATTGAAAGTTCTTGGGACTATCTTCTTGTCAAATGTCTTCTTCATGAGTGCTTGATGAATCTCTAGATTTTGAAGTGTTTTTCTTCTTTTTTCTTCTAACTCCATCAACTTAACAAGTCTTACTTCCATTGGTTCTTCCTCCATCATTTCTAGATCTTTGATCAAAATTAGAGTTGGTAACCCTACTGAGATGGGTAGCCTCACTTATTTTCGATAAACAAGAACGTATGGAGAATTACCTATAGACCTCTTGGGAGTAATTCCATCAACCCATAAGGATAGTTTTAGCTTGTTGTGCCAACTTATCTGATTGTATTCAATTGCTCTTTTGATTATCCTAATCAGATTTTTGTTAGTTGACTTAGCTTGTCCATTAACTTGTGGATAGTAATTGGATGAAGTGCTCAAAAAGATATAATTCTTAATAGCCCATTCAGTTATTCTCATTCCTTCAAAGACCAGTGCATTATATGAGATAATGGATTCAGGGGTACCAAACCTTGCTACTATGTCCTCATAGAAATTTAGTAGTACAATTTTGTTTGCCTCCTTCAATGCTACAATCTCTGTCCATTTGGTGAAATAACCAGTGGCCATCAATATCCACTTGCGTCCTAATCTGGAAGGTGGGTTTACAGGTCCAATGAAATTGAGACCCCACTTCATGAATGGCTGCTCTACTTAAATTGGATGCAAAGGTAAGGTTGCTAGTCTCTTCTTTCTTGTAAAAATAACACATTATTTTCATTTCCTTACCCATGCATAAGCATCCTTGTACAAATTGGGCCAATAGTAACGAAATCTCATTATTTTAAGAGTTGTAGTTCTTGGTGCAAAATGGCCACCAATTGCTCCATTATGAAATTCTTCCAACTTTTTGTTAATCTGATCAAATTCTATGCATCTCAATAAAACTCCATGAAAGTTATTCTTATACAAGCTTCCATCCAAAATGACATAAGGAATGGCCTAAAGTCTGAAATACCTTCGTTTTGCATTGTTTAGGCCTTGTGGACACTCACTAGTTTTGAGGTAATTCATCATTTCTTGAATCTAACTTGAAGGAGGAGCTAGGAAAACAACTTGATCTTCATTATTTAATACAAGGACAACCTCCTCTTTGATTTGTTCGCCATCCTCAACTTTACTAGCTAGTTGCGCACACAATCCTTTCCCTCTTACCAGCTTGGCAACCTTGATTTCAACATCATATTCCATGACTTTGGTTACCCAACTAGCCCTCTTATCATTTAGATTCTTGCTTAGAAAAAAATATTCAACACTTGGGTGAGAAACCATAAGATTTATCTTGTTATTTGAAAGAAAATACCTAAATTTTTTAAGGCTTCTAATGATAACTCAAGCATGTTTTTCCACAAAGGTGTACCTTTCCTCATAACCTTCCAAAACTTGGCTGAAGAAGGCTATTGGATGCTCTATCCCATCTTCATTCTCCTTCACCAACATAACTAAGATGGTATCAATGCTCCCAAAAGCATATAATGTGAAATCTTTAGCAAAATTTGGGTTTACAAGAGTGGGTGCAACTGCAATAGCTTCTTTAATCTCTTCAAAACTCCTCTTGGCTTCTCTTGACCAACTGAAACTTAGGTTTTTCTTCAACATTGCTGTTATAGGCTTCAAGAGGGATTCAATGTTAGGTATAAACCTTCTAATAAAATTTATTCTTCCTAAGAAGCTTTATAGACCCTTTTTTTGAGCAAATAAAGGTAAGGCTAAAATTGCTTTTACTCTTTCATGGTCTATTGTGATACCTTGCTTTGAAACTATGTGACCAAGGAGTTTACCTTCATGGAAAATGAAGATGCACTTCTTAGGACTGAGAGAAACACCATATTCCCTACATCTCTCAAATATTTTCCTCAAGTGATCAAAATGTTCATTATCATCTTTTGAAAAAATAGTTATGTCATCGAGATAAACAAGTACAAACTTGTTCATGAGACCTTGGAAATCCATGTCCATATCTCTTTGGAAAGTTTCCCCTGTATTGGAAAATTTGAAGGCCATCTTTCTATATGCCATGGTCCCCCATTTGGTGGTAAAAGTAGTTTTGAACTGACCTTCTTCTTATACCAAAATTTGATTGTACCCTGAATAACCATCTAACAATGAAAATATGTTAAATCTTGACACAACTTGCAATATTTGTTCCATTGAGGGCAGTAGATAATGATCTTTGAGGGAATCCCTATTTAGATCTCTAAAATAAACACATAACCTGATTTCACCAATCTTTTTCCTTATAGGCACAAAATTAGACACCCAAGATATATGCTTAATAGGGAAGATGATATTACCTTGGATCAACTTGTTTAAATCTATTTTCATGAGGTGTTCTAGCTTTGGATTCAAAGGCATTTTCCTTGTCTCATTGGTTTCCAACTCAATGGTGTGTTGATCAAATTTAGGGTTAAAACCTTTTAAATCTTTATATTCCCAACAAAAACATCATCAAATTCTTGGAAAAGTAAAATAAAAGCACACTTTTCTTCCTTTGTGCATACCTTTCCAAGCTTTAGGATCTTGTCTTTGAAGATTTCAATGGGTTCATAATGTTATTATTTTACTGACATGTTGGTTTTATCTTTCCTCACTTGATCATCAATGTCAAAGATAGATTCTAAAGTTACCAAAACTTTTGGCAACTTATTTGACTTTAACTATAGAATCTGATTATCATACTGCTGCTGCCATTTTTGTTGATTCCTAGCTGCAAATTCAACCTCTTTAATAAAAAAAATACAATTTGTTAATCACTTTAAAATACTTGCCAATTGGTGTTGTTATCTGGAAGTGATGGCCTTACAACCACCTTTACATATTGCTGTACTTCAACATTTTTCACCTCTTTTGGAATGTAAAATTGTAAACCCATGGTAGGAAATCTAGTAGCTTCTTTATTCTGATTTCTTGGAATGGATAGCAAGTTAAAAGTATCAAATTATTCTATAAGATCCCAAACCCTATGCTTATACAACTTGAGAAAATCAATTTTAGTTACATTAAGATTTCTCACCTAATTTGCTACCAAATTTGTATCCCCAAATACCTGCAAACACTTGATACCTTTCTTTCTTGCCCACACTAAGACATGGATGAGTGCCTCATACTTTTTTGTATTGTTAGAAAAATTGAAAGAAAACCTCATAGATAAATAATATCTCTCACCATTAGGAGAGATCAACATAGCACATCCACCAACACCAATGCTACTTCGTGAGCCATCAAAATATAGCTGCCAAAGTTTATTAGACTACTGTTCACATTGTTGTTTTTCCTCTTTTACTAGGTTAGGGACAACTGCATCTTACTCATGAATCATGCAAATCCCTAGTCCTATTTCATCCATATGATTGAAAGGATCAACCTCATGATTTTTAGTTGCCCACTCATCTAAGATTAGATTAGGTATGCCTTCTATGGGAGTGTTGGGATCTTGGATAATGGATTGCTCTTGTTCATGAATGACAAGATTTGCATTTATGGCATTAGGAACATATGGCTCAATGTGGTCGTTAACAAGAAATTCTTATATTATAGTCACCTTAGTGCCATATCATGTTCTAAAAAAAAGGTGTGACCAATCAAATGATAGATATCCTCCCAAATTTGTAGTGAAGTCCCTAGAAAGGAATATGGAAAATAAAAGTGACCTAGATCTACATAGATATCCTATGGGATTGAAAAAATTGGGCAAGCATGTAAGGCAAGAATTAAATTTTTAATCACCCCAACTGAGTTTATGGCTGTACCATCCAACTGAATTAATCCCTTTGAAATAGGCTCATATGTTAATCCCAACTTATCTACTTGCTACTTTGGAATTATGGAGCTGCTTGCTCCTGAATCAATCATGCAATTGTGAACTAAGTGCTAGCCAATAATCAGACTAACATAAAATGGGGGTGGTTTAGCCCCTTGAGTTGGTTGTTCACTCTTTTTTTGGGGTTTTTTGCAAGCAAAAATTTGAGTTTCTCTTTAGGAGTTTCATTTGACAATGCGATCTTAGCTAAGGAATCTTGTAATAATTCCTTTTGTCTAGGGATATACAAAGCATCCAACATTGAAAAACTAATAGTAGCTTTTTTCATGTGATCCACAATATTAAATGGATTAGTACTAACCTTTTTTTGTCCTTTAGAAACATCAACATCTATCTATGGTTGTAGAGGTTGTGATTGGACTTTTGGCTGCTTTTACTTGCGATCACTTGATTCCTTAGCAAAATCTGAATGTTTTGTGAAGATGAAGGACCGACTTGGCCTTGTTGGCTTTTAGAAGTCTGATTTTTGCCTTTATCATCTTGTTTTTGACCTTTACCAGCTTACTTTCCTATGTCAAAAACTCTTTTCTTTGACCTTGTATTGGATTCTATAGAGGTGTATGACTGATTTTGACCTTGTGAGTGATTCACTCCACAAAACTTGTCACCTTGCCAATTCATTAATGCAATATGATGGGTTGCACTTGATGAAGTCACTTCTCCTCTTGTTCTCCTTACACTTATGAGGTTCGATCTTGTTCAAGATCAAGTATGGGAG
Organism: Sequoia sempervirens; assembly: GCA_007258455.2. Lineage (NCBI taxonomy): Eukaryota > Viridiplantae > Streptophyta > Pinopsida > Cupressales > Cupressaceae > Sequoia > Sequoia sempervirens. The sequence continues at coordinate 575,671,872 of VDFB02000015.1, read as the reverse complement.
CCCATTGAAGGAGAGATTGAATGTATGTAAATGGAAAAATTGACGCCCAATCCATGATTGTGGTGAATTTTCTACCTCTTGATTGTGATGACAAGATTGCCCTTTATAGTATGAAAACTGCCCGTCTCATTTTATGCACTGTGATTGTATTATCATGTCATGCTGATATAGTCAGTGTATGAGGCTTTAAAAAACACTACCACTGCATGGTATCTTTTTAATCTTCTTTTTTCCATGATACTTCACTCCATATGTCTGCCCCTATTCATAGGTCTATCCATGCTTGATATTGCTCTCATTAATGACAATCACAAATTTTGAAAATTTAAATTTTGAGTTCTTTCTTTCCTCTTGTGCCTTATGCAAAGAGAAGCATTGTAACTCACTTCAAGATTTATAGAGAAGCAATTTAGTTTATTTTTATGTATTCTTCAAAGATTGTACAAGAAAGCTCCTTTTATTAATAAAATCAACAAGTTTTCCTTCTCAAATTTTCATGTATGAATGATATTGTGAATGATCTGAGGTGACTTTTGTGATTAAAAAATTAAATCCTTGAGTTAGGTCTCATTTAAAATAAATTTTATGCAAGGATATGAAAAATTTATGTAGCTCATAGGCCATGCTAGTTGTTTTCAATGCTTAAAGATGTTAAAACACATGTTTTCCTTCAAATAAAACTTGAAAAAAACCTCCCATTGAAACACTTTTGTATAAGTGTGTCAAAAGCTTGAGTTGTGCATAAAATAGAGTTTTTTTGAAAGAATTGTGAGTGAGAATAGTAGGTACAAATTCCTTTATCATTGGTGTATCACCTCCTAGTTTAGGTTTAAACAGTAATTTTTTAGTTTTCTATCCCTTTTCCAAACAAGCTAGAAAATAAGTAGAAGGTTTTCAAGGGGAGTTGACCCATAATCTGAAGGTTCATTCCTCATTTTAGGAAACCCATAGGCCCGAGGATGTCCCTATGTTGCATAGGATTTCTAAGCTTTAAATCTTAGCATTCAAGGAACAATCCTTTGTGACAACACTATAAGGGCATTCATATCTTTAACAATCATAGTTAAAATATAAAAACATACTAAATTCTATGAACATTCATACATCCACACAAACATATGTCAATATATCATATTCATATTTCCACATATTCAGGTCTGTCAAAGCACAAAAAAGGCATATAAAAGATGTATGAAGTATTGGAAATGTTTGTGAAACTTAGGAAATAAATTGATAAAAGCATAAACTGATGAAAGAAAAACTAGCCATTATCTAGACCCATCATACCCCTACACCTTCCCTTCAGTGTCTCCTCATCTTCATCATTAAGATCTCCTTTTTCAGAGATGGATACTAATACCTAAAAGGATTTTTTGGATTTTAGATCTCATTGTATTACACTCATTGATAACTTATTCTGGTCTAATAGGTTTTTTTTTCATGAATGAGAGCTTCCACTCAATACTCCTTTTCTACATGATACACTTTTTGTTGTTAGAATTTGGTAAAACTTTCTCAACTACAAATTTTTCTATACTTATCTCCAAAATTTCTTTAAAATCATTCTCAATTTTATCCAAACCAATTCTTCATGTTTGGAAATGGTAATTTCCTTGTCAACTTTAGTCCTCAACACTTACATATATTCACATATTTTCTTCATGTTATAGATGAATTTGGTTCCCTTAATTAAGATATCTACAACCCATTCTTCAATAATATCTCCATAGGTCTTGTAACCTTGAATTTTAGTCACCATTTCTTTTCGTATGAAAGATGTCAGATCAAATGTAGCATTGGCCTAACTAATTGGTTAGGGAGTAAGTTCAATTAAATATTTGAAGAAATCAGTTAAAAGTTTCCCCTTAAGCTTCAATTCATCTTTGCCTTTTTTTTGTCTCTAGCCATTCTTTCTACCAATCTAGCAGCTACCACTTGAATATTGTGTACATCCCCATCCCTAGTATAAGGTCCCAAGTTAACCCTAGTGATATTGAAATAACTAACATTTTCTTGCCCTGTATCTTTCTATACAGAGGGGTGTGCCACTTCTATATACATATTCCCAATGCTAGCATCCTCTAATAACTTGGATGTAGTTTTTAATTTCTTGGTATTGGGAGTCCTTTGAATCAATTGACCAACAAAATCATTTTCAAGAAGATTAATCTGAATTTTTTTTATTTTCCTAAATAATGTTTGTTCTAACCATGAGGTGGAAGTGGGTGTTTTCATGGATTTGAAACTAGGAGAAGTGAATTGTAAGACCCTTCTAAGGGTAGCAGTATTGGAAGTTCTCATTTCAAGAGAAGAGGGTGGAGTAAGGCCTACTCTAGGTGAACTCTGAGTCTCATTAGGTGGAGGAGAATCAAGGGAAGAAGCATCACTTTCTTGTGAAGGAGAAGTAGATACATTAACTGTTTCATCTTCCTCTATCACTTGTTTTTATTTGTCTATTTGTACTTGTTTTGGGGAATCTTCTCCAAAAGTCTTCTCTGGTAATATTTTCTCTGGGGGATCTTCATCACCACCTCTATGTCCTCTTAGAGTTATTTTTTGGGTGGGAGGGGTGTTGCCACAATAGCGTGTCTCACTTTTGGGTCATGCTGATTTTTGCTTGAAATCACTTTTTCTTAGAAAAACTAATGATTTAAGTCTTGAGAGGTTACATTTAAAGGGTTTTAATTGAAGAGAGATAGATAAGACTTTCTTATATCAAAACCCCTTGGATAGAACCCCTCTAGTATTAAATCATACCCACAATGGAGTCTCCTTCGCACCTATCAAAATGTTGGCAAAAAAACACCTTTTCTTTACATTTCGAGGGATTAAATAACATCAGTTAAAAATTATATTTTGTAAGATTGTAGCCTTTCAAATGAGCTTTCCAACAAGTATAGTTTTGATATCTTTTCATTTTATCATGTATTTAATTTTCAATTTTTACTAAACATAGGTTTTTCTTTGATCATCAAGCTCTTTGTTTTGAAGAGGTTGAAAAATAGTAAGACATTGTAAAAAAACTTCAAAAAATATGTGTTCCCTTCCATATTGATGTTCTTGTTTCACTGAAAAAAAATTGGATTTCGAAATATACATAACAAGTTATGTTATACGACACACACGTATGTCCAAATTATAGTTATAGTGACTTCAAAAATTAATTAAAAAAAAATGTAACCAAAAATTATGAAAAAATATACATTCCCTCCGTATTGATGTTGAGAATCTATATTTTAAAAATTAGAATTTTGTCCTATATAGATAAAAATTTATGTGATATGACACTAAAATAACAAAAAATGGGATGATGCTTTCATATGATTTAGAACATAGAGCAAACTCACTACACAATTATCTCATTGAAGGGAAACCCTAAAGATCTCAATCTAAAGTATGCAAAGGGGAAAGTGATCTTGTAATAGGGCTGTCCTAAGGGATGATTATAAACTAATGAGGGGTTCACCACCAAGCTAGGGCTTGGAAAGACAAATGAAATGCAAGTTGTAATTTCTAAACCTAATGCAATGCAATCTTTAACTAAATGACCTAAAAATGCATATAAATCAAAATAAGAAGCTACAAGATGAAATGTGTGCACCTAGAAATTTGAAGACAAATGGATGAAGGCCTAAAATTATGGAAATACTGATTTTAAAGTCTGTTGGGAATCATATGCCAATTTGGGCAATTTAGTCCCAGATTTGGGTTTCTGTGCAGAGATTGGAATCTGGCAAGTGGGTATCTAAAACTGCAAAAACTTGGAAAATGACTTGTACTAGGACTCATATGCTAGAACTAATGTATCAGTCTAGTTAGGGTTTTCTGAACTTCAAAGTTTGAATTTGGTCTTTAATATTTTCTTTGTACTTCCCAATTGATTTTTGGATCCTAAACCTTGATTTGCATCCTATAGGTCTTCCAAGTATCTCAAATTCAAGGTGACAACTTTGAAAACTCTCTACACTTTGAAAAATTTCTGCAAACTTGCTCTTCAATATGTCTTCAACCTAGACCTGAAAATCACACACTAGAGAGAGGGAAAAATGTTGTTTTGTTAGTGGAAAGGGGTTTATCTTGGTCAAACCCCATTTTGGTAATCAAACCTTGAAATGAAATGAAATAGGAAAGTAGAATGATGAATGAACAAAATATGATGTTACAACTCACCAAACCATAGCAATAAAGTGCTACAAACATGTACAAAGTGGCTCCAATGAATGTAGATCTTGATTCTTGCTTGGATATGATAGATCTTGAATGAAATGCTAGCTTGAATCATGAAACCCGACATCATAATTGTTAGCTCAAAAACAAACATGATGCATGAAGACTTTGACATGATGCTTGATGCTTGAATGATGCTCTAAAACACTTGATAATTTTCCCTTGAATGCTCTTGTAAACACTTGAATGCTCTTGTGAACTCAAATTTTCTATAAGGATGCTCATTTAACTTTCTAGATGTAAAATGAGTGAAAGAACCTTGCATTTATACTTAATTATGCAAAAATTCCTGAAATTACAACACTACAAGTCGACATCAGATCTAGGAGGATAAAATCCTCGACCAAGAATTTGAATTAATTTTAATTTTGGGTGACACAAGATTCATATATCCAAGGTGGCGTATGAGTTCCATTAGGCATAAATTATGGGACCAAATTCAAAAATGTTTAGAAGGGTGTAAAATACAGATCAGAACCCAAAACCCCAGGTGGGACCCATATGCCCAAGGTGGCATATGATTCCCAGACCACCAATCTAGGCCACACAAGCTAGAAACACTTGAATTATGATTGGATGTTGATTTATGTCAAGATCATCCTCAAAAAGATGCATTAAATGAGGTTTGTGGATGCAAAATAAGGGCAATTAAAGCATAAAGAAGCCCAATTATTTAATAAAACCCTAGAAAAGTGTGAAAGTGTGTTTCAAAACTTTACAACACTCAAAATAAGGCATCAATAACCTCATTTAGTTCACGCGGGCCCAAGACCTAATGTTAATATGTTAGTCATATTACAACACTAAATCAAGGACATGTTAGGGAGTACTTTTTCCATCATTACATCTAGCCCCCACTTTAGCGAGAGGAGGAACTTTCTTCCAACTCACACTAAAGTATACCCACACATCAAGAAGGGTCCAAATGTACCAATTCTAGTAAGACACGACGACCATGATCAAGAGAGTTGTGCAAGCCCCTAGGACTAAGGTCCTATGACAAACCAACATAGGTGCAAAATAACACACATGAAAATGATATAAAGAGAAATAACAAGGCACAAGTATACACTGCCAAAATCAAAGAGAAAAATAAAAACAAAACAAAAGAGGGGGGTTGATTAAGCTTTGACCGTTTGTCCATCGCGATCTGGATCAACTCTAGGCCGTTTGTCCAAAAGATGCATGATCACTCTGAGGCAACAGATCTCTATGCTGTCCACTGGGTGAGTAATCCAAGAAGGTGAGACACATACACTCATGGACGATATGAGCTCACACACACACATGAGTGGCTATGGGAAAGTCATGCCTCATATGGGCTTCCCGTCAAACCATACCAAAGTTATACCTCCTAATAACTTTGATAAGGTGCCACACAACAATGAACTTCAAGCTTCATGAGGCAAGAAAAGATTCATATGATTTGGAATAATGAAAAAATAGGATGGATCCACAGGCATGCAAAGTTTATTATGCAAGGTGGCCATATAACTAAAATTTGTAACTTAGTGTAAGGAACATTCAAAGGAGTCTTTCTTAATTCATATGAGGTCTTTAACTTAGGGAACATTGTGCCTAATGTCTCCAATAGAGAACCAATAAAAGAATAGAAGATTCACAACTTAGGGGATGCAATGTGTCACATCAAGCCACTAAGAGGAATATAATATGCTAAGAGAGTCATGCTCTTGAGGGACATCACACCCAATGTCAACCACAAAGTGAAAAATGCATAATATATAATAAGAAGACTACACCATAAAACATAAAAATGAAGAATGAAAAAGAATAATGCCAATGTATGCCCCCACTTTAAAGAAACTGTTAAACACCATGTTTTGAGCAATTACTTTAAAGTATCAAATGAAAAAGGTTATCAACAAAGAAGACATGAGAGCCAACTTGGAAAGCCCTATGCCAAGTCATATGTTTCCAAATAAAGTTGCATCATACAAAAGAAAGAGAGGGGTTGCCCCTGAAAATAAAATTCCAAACACACATAAGGGATATATGGATTTTGGGTCAGTATGTTCTTGCTGCAATGTTTTTTAAAGAGGTCAAAACTGTCATCATTCCCCAAATAAACATAGAATTGGAAGAATGACACAAAGAGAGCAAAAACAAAGAAAAATCTGTCAGGTCAATATGGAAGAGACATGAATGTCTCGACGCCTTGTGTCATCCCCAAAAGGAAAACACAAGACAAATGAAAAATATAAAGGAAAGTTTTTGGGTCAACATGGAAGAGACATGAATGTCTTGATGCCTTGCATCATCCCCAACAGGAAAAAACAAGACAAATGGAAAAGATAAAGGAAAGATTTTGGGTCAACATGGAAGAGACATGAATGTATCAACGCCTTGCATCATCCCCAAAAGGAAAACACAAGACAAAGAAATGGGGTAAAGGAAAGATAAAAGAGTTACGACATAGAGAAGAATGTAGGTACAAATAGAGGAATATCACAAAGAGAGAGAACATCAAAAGAAACATCATGGGGGATCACATCACACACATGCAATAACATGAAAGGAAAGAAATAATGAAAAATACTAGCAAGACACATGCGAGCCAACCTAAAGCAGGTCGTCCACATCCCAATTATGTTCATTGTATGCTGAAGGTGGAAAACTAGCCAAAGGGACAATAGCAAGTGCCAAACTAGGGTCATTGCCAAGTTCAACACTCTTCCTAGGAGAATTATCGTTTAAGCTCATGGAAGAGGAAACTAATGTATTCAATTCATTGTACACTTCCTCATCAATTTTAGTAATCTCCTCATCATTATCTAAATTAATCACAACAGGAGGTCGAATGATAATGTCCAAAGAAGGGTTCAATGCTTGTTGTGCTTGGAGCAGGTAGACTCATCATGCATTGCTTCTGTAGTGCCCCTCCGTATTGGTCTTCCTTGACATTCGAGTAAGTGTGTATTTGGGATGTCATGTTATTTTAATGGTTTAATGTGTTATTGAATTATGTGGAAAACTTAATAGTTTTATATGGCCTTGTTTAATCAATTAGTTAAATTAAAATTGATTTACAAGGTAATTTAAATAAATTTGGAAATTAAAATAATAATTAAATGAATTAATTTTATGAAATATAAAGGACATGGTTTGTTAATAAATAATTAAATTAAATTGCTTTGTTAAAAGTAAATGTTTTATTAATAAATAATTAGATTAAATTATTTTGGTAAAAAATACTGTTTTAAATTATATCTTAATAATTGATAATTTATTATCATGAAAGGATAATCATTTAAATATGGTAAAACAATGTGATTTTAAATAAATCAATGTGATAAGATTTTGAACTAATGTAAAAAAAAAGTTAAACTAGAAAAAATGGGGTGCGTGCACATGCACAACTCCAAACTAGTTTTCAAATCAGAAACTTTCTTTTAATGTTGATTTTTGTTTTCAAAAACTCTTCCCTAGTTTTATAGTGCTAGTTTTGGAAAATAGAGGATTAATATTCGTTTTCAAAGAAGAAAACTTAGCTCTGCAAATTAATTTTGAAGAAGAATCCAATTGGTTTTGGGGAAAATTGTGTTTGAACGTGTCAATCTCTTTAAGTGATCAAATTGTTGGAGAAGGATATTATGGCTACAAACGGGTGATCTTCAACACATCTATTTCATCATTGAGCGTTGGACTCTGGGTGCGTTCTCCATCATATTTTTTATTCGATGCTTGTTTTATGAGTTTTTTCTGCTCTTGTTAGTCTGGTTATATTTATTGCCCCGCGTTTATGGTCTTTCATTAACTACACATATACTTTTGCATATTGGCGAATATTTCCATTGCCTTTTTATTTGATGTTGGTGATTAATGGATTTTATGAGAGTGGCGTCGATGGCCAAAAAAATGTCTTATGTGTCTTAGATTTTGATTTTATTGAAATTCATAGCGTTCCAAGCCCAATGTGCTTTATGAAGAATCGAACCATGAGGAGATTCAAACATTTGAGCCTATGTTTTTAGATAGTTTCTTAGGCATCCCTAATATTTTCCCTAGCTGCACGCCTTTGCCACTTCTTGTCGCTATTTGCAGCCTTTTCATTGCTGCTCTCCAGTGTTCAATGCATGTAATCTAGTTGATTCAATCTATAAGTGTTATAGTTGATAATTGTCTCTTTCTTTTATCGTCCACCCGGTATTCTTGCTTTCTTGAGTAATGGGAACTGTAAACCCTAGTTATTTGTTTATGTCACTTGGTACATGAGAGTAGATGCTTTCAATAGTGTCGATCCTTGCAATTTTTACCTTCCCTTTCACAATACTTGCCATATGTTACATTCCCACTCTATCTGGTTATTGAGTCATATAACTATGCTGGAATGATATAATTTAACATCTAGATCATTTTGGCTGCAATTTTATTTATTGATTTGCTCATTCAAATCTGAAATGTTGATGTTCCTCTTAACTTTCAACTTTAGGTATATTGGACACTTTCCCTCTGTGTCATTTCTTGTTATTGATTTCTATCACCCTCGCTTTTCATGTGCATTCTATGTGTTGCAAGCTGCATATGAAGATTTTCTTTTTCATTATGCAATTTTCTCTCCACTCGATTTAGGATACATTTAAATCCCCTAACCATTCTTTCTCCTTGAGGTGCATAGCTATTCTTATCCTTCCTTTATTATCTCTTTGGGTACATTCTTAGACTATGAAAGCCCTTGTTGCAATGATTAGTCTCTTGATGCACAAGGTGACCAATTAGGGTCAAGCGGGAAAAATAGTTTTGAATCGAGTATATACACTAATTTTAATAGTGTAATTAGATTATAATGATTCTTAGTTTATTCAAATTAACTCTTAGTGAAAATATATGTTTTTACTTTTATGTGTAATTGAGAGTGTGTAAAAGGTGATATAGTTATATATATATAGATACCTATAGTTGTATGTTATTGTTTCAATGTTTAAAAGTTAAAATTGATCTAATTGTAGTTAAATATTGAAAAGATTTGTTGATAGTAAGTACATTAGTTAATGGAAAAGTTATTTAGAGGAGGCAGTTTGCTTATGGTTGATTAACTTACGATGATTAAAACTAAGTTAGTAAGGAAAGGAAAGTTTAGTTCTTAATTTTATGTTAACCATATAGTGGATTAAGGAATAATTAGAAGAATGTTATTACACAAAAGTAAATTCAATAGCGAAACATGTATTCATTATAGATTTAATTTGGTATATGTTAACCTTGGATGTCATGGATTATTGCTTATGTCGATATTACATAGTTTTCCTTTAATGTATTATGAGTCGTGAATGTACCCACGGTAATGATTCATTGATTTGTTTGTGCCTTGTTATTTGGTTATAATGCTTGAATAATTGATCACATTGTATAAGTAATTGATTAGTGAAAATGTGAAGATTTTGATTGGTCATTTGTGCTGAAATTTTGGGTTGATTTTTGAATTGAGATATGCTTGGTTGATTGCTATTGTTGTCACGATTGATGACTTTGTTGAAGGTTGTTTATTTTCCAAATTGTAAGGGTATCTTGTGAGGAGAAAATTGAGGTCTCCCTTGGATGCCCAGTTGGTTGCTTTTGATTTTGGTTGATTTTGGATTGAGTTGATTATGTTGGTTTTGATTGAGTTTGGTGATCTCTTGGTGATGTTGTCCCCATTATCTTACACTTGTGACCCATAAATTGTGGATTGGAAACAATTCTTGAGATCTTGTTATTGTTGCCATCTCAATGGGGAATCATGGTGTCAGTGATTTGTTAGTATTCCAGAGGTTAGAGGGGAGTTTAGTTGTTGCTTGCATGAGTTGGTATGGGGGCCAGGGATCCGGTGAGGCTACTTGGGTAACCAGAGATGGGGGTCGACAACCTAGGAGGATCTGCATTGGATCCATATCAAGCCTGGAGTGTTTACTTGAGTTTTATGTTGTTTCACCTAAAGGTGGGTGGTTTCATGATTTTGTTATTTTGATGATGGTTGATCTTTACACTTGGATTGTGTTTATGTGGGTTTGATCCTTGCACTATATAAATGGTTTTATAATGGAGATCTTGTGCAAGGTGGTGCATGCCTCATTTTAGGTGCATATTTATATGGTTTTGCTAGTTTGTGCAAGTTGGCTTACCCAGTTGGTGACTATGAGTCTCTTGTTGCTAGTAGGGGGAGTGGCTTTCAATGGGGGCCGACGCAAAAAGTGGTGTACGGGTAACTCATTGAGAGTTTCCTTAATCAGTGATAACCTAATAATTAATTAGGGGGTTTGGGTAGTATCTCACTTTAATCCAAATAAGTTAGCCTTAGTCATGGCTCAAGTGCTCGCTTAGGCTTGAAATGGAAAAGGTTAACTTCCTTGTCCTCTTGAAAGGTATGTTGATTCCTCTTTAGTGAGAATGGGGGGCCAGGGATTGGTTGAGGTTTCCAGGGTTTAACTAGGTAAGGGGCTAGTAACCTATGAAGATCCGCATTGGGTAACCCATGTTGAGATTATGTGATGACCCTCCACCCTTTAGCAACCTTGTATGTTTGTTGTTTCCCTCTTGTTGTTTATGTACCTCTGGAAGCGGATGTTACCTTGTATGTTTGTTGTTCCCCTCTTGTTGTTTATGTACCTCTGGAAGTGAATGTTACCTTATATGTTTGTTGTTCCCCTCTTGTTGTTGTGATGTCTTGTTAGTCTTGTTCACTTGACTGTATTCCTTTGTTGTGGGTCCTTCTTGTCATCTCCTAGCACAAGGGGTGGGCCTTAGGGTCCACATGGTCAGGTGGAATGTGCTATGCACCCATTGGGTCCCCAGCTAAGGATCGAGATGTATAGAGTTGTACCATTGGTAGCAACTCTAGTGTTGTACCCGAACTGGAACCAATATTGATGCTTTGTATCCATTCAGTTCAGTTGTATTACTATATGTTATTGATGTACTATTCCCATTTTTGTTGGGAAGCACTATTGTATGGATGTAATTCTTGAACGATGTAAATTCATATTGTAAATGTAAAGAATGTATTCTATGGCATTATATTATGATCACTGATGGATGTTATCATTTAAGTATTGCTATGGTTGTATGTTCATGGTTTATCTATTCTATATTATGATTTAAGATGAATACTTGTGATTAGTTAATCATCATTATGGGTTCAGGTTTATGTTAGAGAGATTCAAAATGTAATGTAGTCATGTAACCTCAAGGAAATAGTTAGTTGATACATATGTTTGGTTTCATTAGAAGTGTTATGTGTTAGTGCACATCTTATGTTTTGTAAGTTTACTAAAAAAAAAATTGTGTTGTAAATGTTAGATATTATGTTGTACTTTGGGGTTTGTGTGGCGGGGCATTACAACTTCAATCAAGTTTGAATTTTAATTTTATTTGTTTATTTCTTTTTTTAACCTGCAAGAAAGGGCACAATGTCTATGCCTACGCTCTCTAGAACCTTTATTTCTTTTAGTTCGATTTTCAAGCTGCATTTGTGTAGGAGCGGGTTGATCAACCATAGGTTTATTTTCTTCCCTAAGGGGAGGAACATAAGGAACCATAGAAGGTTGTTCAACCACTTTCTCTTTGACTTTGTAAACTTTTTTTATTCTAGGAGGCATGACAAGATTATTTTCATTGTCTCTTGGTATTTTATAGGAAGTAGGTGAAGGTTCTGTTTTAGGTGGGTCTTGGTCATTTGGAATTTCTTTAGGTTCAATCATGGTTTTTTCAAGGATGGTAGGATTGATGGTGGGCGAAGGAATATTTCGAAGGGATAATTTTGTTATTTTCTTTTCCTTGAACTTTTGGTAGGATTTGAAAAAAAAGTCTTCTCATGGTTTGATAGGTTCTATAGGCTCGGGCCAAAAGAAATCTAAGGAAAAGTTTCCATGGAAGGACAAAGGGTTAAATCCACTATGATGGATGGTGAAAATTTCATTGTCAAAGGGAAACTTTAAGCATTTATGTACAACCAAAGGGATTGCATTCATGGAGTGAAGCCATGGATATCCTAGCTTCACATGAGATTGGTCTGACTACGGGATGATGGAGAATGATATATCTAATGTTTTCGGTCCTATTTGTAAAGGAAGGGTGATCGATCCCATCATAGGGAAAGCGAAACCATGATGCATCTTGATCCATGCTTTTAGTTTATCATATGTATCTTGATAGAGTTCATGTAGTAGTAAGAATTCCTCGGTGATCACATTCTCTCCACAAACATGATCTATTAATATCCCATTAGTGGGCTTGTCATAGATTTGGCTGGCTATGTAAAGAGGACCATCAGGTGCATGTGTAAGTATATCCTGTGAGGAGAAAGAAATCTCCAAAGGATTTTTAGTTTGGTCCTTATGAGGAATGACGTCTATCACTCCTACCATATCATCCATAGGATCATTATCTATAGGATCATGTTGAACAATATCATTGTTATCATCATCTATATCAACATTCAATACATCATTCTTTGTAGTTTCGCTAACTTTGACAAATGAAATGTTATGATTAGGCATAGGTTTGGTAAAAATTTGCAAGTTCTAGTTAGGAAGGGAAATATTAATTATTTCCTTGATCACTAACACCTCCAATGGAAAGACGACTGAAATCAATGAGGTAAAGCACCAGATGTTTAAGATGCTTACAATGTTTCGTGTCATGTCCATTTTGTCGGTGATTATGGTAGTAAGAATTTTGTCTATATTTTGCAGGTAATGGTTTACTAGGATTAGGAGTTCTAACGAGAGGTAGGGTGATCATATTTTGTTCTATGAGTTGTGTCATTGTGTTATGAAGGGTATCAGGTAAGGGAGTGAATTTCCTTTTTGGGTCCCCATAGCTAAAGGGTATCGTGGATTTAACAACTACTTGGTTATTGACATTCTGATTTGTTTGTTGAGGGGGATTGAATCGGAGGAATCCTTTGTGTTTTCTAAAAGGTTGAGAATTATTTTGGTTTGCGAACCTGGACTTCTCAGTATGGCTAGAAGTGGATTTTATATCTCGACTACTAAGTGAATTTTGATAATCACAAGGAGCACTAAGTAAGTGCATGAAGGAAAATAATTTCATCATGGTAAGCTTATGTTGTATCCTTCTTTGAAAATTTTCTATTAAGATCTTTTGAAGGTGAGGTTCAGGGACCTTGAAATTGATCTAGGAATAAATCGATTGATAGTGCGAAATAAATTCAGTAATCTTTTCTTCTTCTTTTTGCTTACATCTCATCAAATCGGCCAAGGTCATCTTAGGAGTCATACAAACTTGGAAGTGGTTTATGTATTCCTCAACAAGATCATTGAATGAATGAATCGAGTTTTTTGGTAATGAATAGAACCATTCCAAGGCAGTATCTTTTAAGGACCTAGGGAAAAGCTTAGCCAAGAGCTTATCATCAAGGAAAAAGTCACTACATAAGTCTGTATAAGCGGAAACATGGTTAGAAGGATCCCATTTCCCTACATATTGCTTGAATCTAGGCACCTCTACACCTTGTGGCATCAGTGTTCACAATATCTCCAAGGAAAAGGGGTTACTTTTGACATAATATGTAGGTGGACCATTTTGATTTTGGTTGATGGTGGAAACTTGCTTTTGAAGGGATGAAATGGTTTGCAAAAGTTGATTTATGAGAGGGTCATTGCTTGTATTATGAGATGGAGGTGAAAAAGGTGAAGGGGTGTATGTGTTAAAGGGGAAAGTGAATGGAATACTTATAGGTGATAAGATGGTAGGGGAGATGACATGTGATCCACAAAGGTACTAGGGATGCTATTGGAAATACTGAAGGAAGGAATCACATTACTAGTCAGTTGCATTATTGTTCTAACTTGAGGGTTGGTATAGGTAGCAATAGAGACAATTGTTTTGGGAGGAGGAATTTGGGTTCCTCCTTGGTTTTTGACATTGTTGGTAGGTAAAGGACAACTAGTTTTTGAGGGGAAGTGTTTTTCAAAGATTTGAACTATGTTTCTCACAAGGTCAAGTCCATCTTCACTTTCAAGCATGCAATGAATGTTATCTCTAGTAGGGATGGCGGTGATTGAAATGTTGTCATGTTGCACTTGATGTTATAGGTTTTCTAAGTCTTCATGGATTTGAATTATGTTTTCTTGCGGAACACTAGCAACCATTATCTCAACATGCGTGACACTACTTGAAGACAAGGAATTGTTAAGGGTATGATCCATTCCTAGTGTACTAGTGTCAATACTAGGAGTGAAAGAGCTAGACAACCCAAGATCCATGACGATTGTGCTATCGTGGGATGACATGAGTCTCAAACTCTGTCTTACTATAGTATTAGAAATAGGACACCAAATACTCATGCAAGGGATACTAAATGCAAAATGAATGCAAATGCATTTTAAGCTAAGTACAATGAAATGAATATAACAAAAAATATGTAAACTGAAACAAAAAGCTATTAACAGTAAACATGAGTACAAAAATACAAAATTTAATTCCGGAAAATGCAGTGCAAAATCTGCACTAGAACTAAATCACCCAAAGGGGCATATGAGTCTCAATGAGGATTTTTTAAATTTTTTTTAGAAAATTTCAAGTGATTTTTATGCTTTTTATGTAACCTAAGTGAAAATGCATATTTTATATGATTCTAAATGATTTGAGATGCAAAAATGCAACCTATTTACACTTTCACTAATGCAAGAATTGGAAACCCTAGAATGCCAATTAACTAATGCCAACCCTAATGCAATGTTAATGAAAGAAAGATCTAGGATGATGATGCACTCCAAATAAAAATTATGATGTTCTAAATGTAGGTTCACCAAAATGAAACTATAACGGAAAATGGGATGATGCTTTCGTATGGTTTAGAACATAGAGCAAACCCATCTCACAATTATCTCATTGAAGGGAAACTTTACAGATATCAATCTAAAGTATGCAAAGGGGAAAGAGATCTTATAATAGGGTTGTCCTAAGGGATGATTGTAAACTAATGAGGGGTTCACCACCAAGCTAGGGCTTGGAAAGACAAATGAAATGTAGGTTTTAATGTCTAAACCTAATGCAATGCAATCTTTAATTAAATAACCTAAAAATGCATATAAATTAGAATAACAACCTACAAGATGAAATGTGTGCACTTGGAAATATGAAGATGACTGGATGAAGGCCTGAAATGTTGGAAATATTGATTTTAAAGCCCGCGGGGACTCATATGCCAGTCTCAGTGATTTAGTCCCAGATCTGGGTTTCTGTGCAGAAACTGGAATATGGCAAAAACCTAGAAAATGACCTGTATTGGGACCCATATGCCAGAATTGGCATATCAGTCTAGTTAGGGTTCTTTGAAGCTTCAAAGTATGAACCTGGTCTTTAATTTCTGCTCTATAATTCTTAATTGATTTTTGGATCCGAAACATTGATTTGAAACCTATAGAAGTCTTCCAAGTATCTCTAATGCAAGGTGACAACTTTGTACACTTTGAAAACCTTCTCCAAAATTTCTCTTCAATGTGTCTTCAACCTAGACTTGCAAATCACACACTAGAGAGTGGGAAAAATGTTGTTTTGTTAGTGGAAAGGGGTTTTCCTTGGTCAAACCCTATTTTGGTAATCAAACCTTGAAATGAAATGAAATAGGAAAGGAGAATGATGAATGAACAAAATATGATGTTACAACTCACCAAACCCTAGCAATAAAGTGATGAAAACATGTATGAAGTGGCTCCAATGGATTTAGATCTTGAATCTTGCTAGAATAGGATAGATCTTGAATGAAATGCTAGCTTGAATCATGAACCTGTTGGCCTCCTACAATGATTTAACAACTAAGCTCTTATAACTGTGATTCAAAGATTAGACATCTAAACTGAATAGCCATTAAATCATCATGAAGGTGCATTTAACTTGTCAACTAAGGGACGTGAACTTGAAATGGGTCAGCACATTATGTGCACTAGGAACTCAAAGTAGCCATTTTCATTCTACAACTAAGAAAGATGCAATGCTGAAAGTAAATTGCTTGGAAAGCAATAACATAAATGCTGAACATTAACCAACAACCATGCTAAGCTTGAAAGGAAAATCTAAACAAGAAACATAAAACTACTATGTCTACTTTGGCTATAGGAACAGTCACATAATGGAATTCTAGTGGTTGTGGGAATAGTCAGCGCAAAATTCTGAACAAAAAGTAACAACTAGGCTAAACTAAGCTAAGGACAGATTGCTCACCAAGTGGGCCCCCTTGGATGAGTATCCTCTACTACTAATAGAAACTCAGATGCTCAAACTCAGAACTTTATTTTATTCATCAAGAAATACGAGTACAAAAGAGTAGCATAACTATATCACTAAAAACTAAGAATGCAAGTACAATATCAGATCAAACAAACTTATGAGAAGGAGCATCTAATCTTTATTTATACTACCAACTAAACAAGGAAGTCAACTCCATGAACTGGGAGGATTCCATTTTAGGGAAAGCAGAGAAAGTGGAGTGGCGATGGTTATGCATGCATGGAATCTGGTCAGAAATGCAGGTCCAAATGCAAATTTAGCACAACAATACTGCCCACATTTTCTCAACAACATTAAATTCCACTATAAGGTGGTTACATTCGATTTGCATGGAGAATCTCTTGTCGTCGACCTACTTTGAACTTTGAACAATTCCCTGGCTGGACGTTATGGTGCATGCCTAGCTGGCAGTGTCTTTCTCAATTTAGCATCTTTAAATTATATTTGCATGGCAATGTTAGCATGCACAACAATCACATATCTATAACTACCTTAAAGAACATTCATTAACCACATGGAAAATTAATATAGATAGTCCAAATAACATGCCAATGCCATTAAATATTTACATAAATAAGATTAAGCCCAAGGTCTATAGTTTTGGGGGAATATCATAAAAAGTATCGACACTTAACATTAAGGTCCATGACAAATTCAACAAATAAATCATAAATTCTACCCAAAATTAGACCATAAAGTAGGCTCATCACTCCCCCCAACCTAAGGTCTTGCTGGTCCTCCAATGGGGGAAGATTTGTTCTTCTGCTTGGTCAATGCTTTGAAATTTGCAACTGACAACTATCCTACATTGGTGTTTGTTGTGCATGAATCGGGGTCCCAATAGAATCCTCCCAATCTTTCCAATCTGCTCCATCTCTATCTTTTTGCAGCAATATCATAGTGGTAGAATCTGAAATTTGGTATGGGCCACATCAGAATAGGTGACTAAAAAGTCAGGGGAAGCCAGAATCATCCCTTTGTTCTGCCAATTAGTATATATCTATCAATTCTTTTGAGTGCTGCAACATAGTTCTAGTGGAATGAGGCTCAACCTGATTTAGCTCATTAGTAAGGCTATTTCATCTTTGTGAGAGGTATCTCTTCACATTTTTCTCTTTTTCTTTTATCTTTGTCTCATATTCACTATAAACTGTTTCTATCCAAGGCATAATACTATCACCATAGCTAGGTATGAAAAGCATCATGTGCCACTCCCTATAAATGTCCCTTGGATTCCTTGATTCAGCCTTGATGGCCAAAGGGATGTTGGATTCCATTTGCTTATAATCACCATATTTTTGTCCCCAACTAATCTCATTTTGTACCCAAGACATAAATTCCATTAATTAGACATCTCCAACATACAACACTGGATTCCAATCATGGTCTTGAGTCACAACATAATTATGCAAATAAAACTCACACAACAAATTCTTCATTTTAGGGGAAGCAATCTGATAAGCATCAAAAAATTCAATAGGAGTCTCCATTGAATTGTTCAAACATGAGACAATTCATGCCAACTTAAAAAAAAGATATTTCTCCTTCAAATGTAGAGCATAGACCCTTGGAGGGGTCCTGCACTCCAAAATATATGGTACTAGAGCTGCCATATTATCCACCTTCTTCTTCAAGGTGGTAATTTCTGCATCCTTGTCTTCAATCTCCTCATCTTTCTTTTGAATTTCTTTCTTCAACCTGTGTTTCTCCTCCTTCCATTATTTTTTCCCTTCTTTGCATCTCTTTCCATAGATGCATAGCTACCATGTGCATTGAAAAATCAGGGGGGTTATGTATTCCTACTAGCATTTTTTACGATGCTTTCTCTTCATATGGTACTAACTGCAAGGATTTAGGTTGTTCAGTCAATTTTGGCTATAGGGGTACTGATTGTTCTCCCAATTCTTGTTGTGAGGCCTCTTGTTCCTGTTCTTGTTGTTGCTGCAGGATCTCTTGCTGCATGAAATCTTGATTTTCCTCACACCCTTGATTCTTGACTTGTTCTGCAATGTCAACAAGATCAACTAGTGTTAGGTTTGTTGCTCTCTCAAATATGTCCTCTTCCTCTACATTCACCTGCCCCATTGGAGCTTTTGTATCCTCTTGCGATATTTCCCTCGACTAAGGGATTTCCTACGAAGGCGTAACAAAGGCTAGCCCGACTGGTCTTGACTTTCTGGGAGGGTTTTCATGTTTTTCTTTGGGTGTAGGATGAACAATGTTATCCTTTCTCTTCTTAGAGCTTGACACCTCTTTTTCTAAAGGCTACTTTTTAGCTTTTCCTTTTCTTGTTTCTACTTCTCTTTTCTATGCCCTAGTTCTCATTAGGGTGACAAGGGGAACATCATCATCAAAATCTGAGGAAGAGCTTTTGTTTTTCTGAGTGCTCTATTTCAGAAGAACTAATTTCTATGGTTTCTTCTATTGCAGGAAGGTTTACACTAGGGCCTACACTAGAGGTTGAAGCACCAAGAGTGGCTTTAGCCATGGTCAATCTCCTACTAGACCTATAGGGTTGAGGTAAAACCCTAGGTTGCAAATGCTTAGGTCTAATTTGATCAATTTTTATGAATTCTTCCTAGGTCATTCCAGACATATCATGCAAATACTTCTCAACTAACATATTAATCAAAAAATTGTGGGAAATAGAATTTCCCTACCTTTCTGAGTCTCAAACACCATGATTGAAAGAAGGTTGCATAACATGTTTGACACATTCATCCTCCTCCTGTGCCTCATGTGATTCAGAAGTTTGAAGTGCACGAAATGTAGATTTGACAAGCGACCTTCACAGGTGATATATTTTATGACATAAACAACTATCTACTTCCATGGCTCAGGCATAAACATTCTCTTCACTCCCTATTTATCTATGCTCAATGGAGGGTCACTAGGTTATGTGAATGTGGCCCTAGCTAATCTAGCGTCTCTAAATGTAGGGTAATTTTCATTGTTAGTAGGCAACCCTGTAAATTTTGCAATCCTTTCCTCAGTCGCCAATAATTTCAACCCTTTTACCGTGGCCTTCCCTTTAGACAATTTCTGGGTGAATTCTAGTGCAGTGTCTTCATCAAAACCATCCATCTTCACAAGATAGTCTAACCACCCGCAATTCCTAAATTCAGCTAGGCAGGGTGCATCTTGCAATAATACATCGTGCACTGTGGGTTCATTTCAAATTAACCCACCTCCCATTGTCTGCAAGAAAAAAATCACTCTATGGTTTCCTTCCTACAATTCTCGTCTAAAAACCAAATTCACCTTCCTGCAACACTTGCTAAATTTCCAATGCTAACATCGACTGAATTTTCCCTTTCTTACCTTTTGCTTGCAACTTGAGATTATGATAGGGTCAATAATGGCAAGGAAGGAGTAATAAAGGAAAGCTATGATTGAGAGAAATGGCAGCGGCAATTGGTGTCACCTCACGCATTTGAGTCATCCTCTCACTCAAATTTCAAATTGGCTCAATTCAAATTTTGTTGACATGGACCAGCATGGATTGACACGTGGGAAAATTATTCACATCTTTTCCTCCCCCCAACATAAATTTGGGCATGTGTCCTCACATGTGAAATGATGATTTGACAGGGGTAGGGAATAATGGCATGCTTTGGTGAATGTCCATATTAACATAGAATAATTAAATGAATGCACTAAAAGATAATTAAGATATAGCAATTAATGCACACATACCCAAATGTGTGGAGGATTCATTGCAAAGATTGTGGAGAAAGTACCATTCACCTTTTTAGGAAATAAGCTAAGCAATTAATGAAAATGAGGTGGAATGAGGTGGAGTGGAATGAAGTGATGCGATATAAGAGAGAGGAAGGTGGAAATGGATGGGCAGATGGGTGGAGAAATGGACTCCCATGAAAGTGGAAGTCTTTCTTATGACAAGTACATACCTTAATTAGCCAGAAGGAGGGACACTAGGTCCACTTCCTTTGGCTGCAGGAAGCTCGGGTGCAACATACTGAGTGAATTGTTGTAGGAACTCCTTGGAAGTTGGCTTGTGATATAATCTGAGGTGATGACCATTGACAAGCAACTTGAATCTGAATGGGTCAATAGTAGTGAGTTGAATAGCACCATTAGGGAATACTTGAGCAACCTCATATGGTCCTAGCCACCTTGTCTGTAATTTTCCAGCATTGTCCTAATATCTGGAATCATAAAGCAATGCCCAGTCTCTTGGTTGGAATTTATTGTCCTTGATAAATTTATCATGCCACCTGATTCTCTGATTTTGCACTACCTCCATGTGATTCAAGGCTTCTCTCCTCATCTCATCCAAAGCATTCAGCTGTAAGATTCTTTCTCTTTGTGCCTCAGAGATATCCATCCCCAAGTCTACTACAGTTCTAAGAGTCTTATGTTCAAATTTAATTGGCATCATGGCTATTTTTCTATACAACAACTCAAATGGAGTGAAGCCCATAGTTGTTTTCCAAGTAGTTCTGTAGGCCCAAACAACTTTTGGTAATCTGTTTTCCCAATCCTTTATGTGGATAGCTACGGTTTTGGTCAGAATAGCTTCAATTTCTTTGTTGGTCACCTCAAATTGACCATTGGCCTGGGGGTGATAAGGAGTAGAATTCCTATGTCTTATGTTGTACTTATTAACCAGTGCTGCAATAAGGGTTGATGTGAATTGGGCCCCTTGATCAGTCACTATCTTTCTTGGAACTCCATACCTTGTGAAAATCTCCTCATAAAGAAATTCTACAACCTTGTTATCTCTTGAATGCTTCATGGCATTAACTTCTACCCATTTAATTACATAACTAGTGCATACCAGGATATAAGACTTACCATTTGATGGAGGGTCAATGGGTCCTACAAAACCCAATCCCCACTTGTTAAAGGGAGTGATTACTACCTGATGGAAAAGTGACATCTCATCAGATCTGGTTGGTCTACCCATTCTTTGACATCTATCAAATTTTTTGGTATGTCTTCCTGCATCCTTGTGGAGTGTTGGCTAGTAATATCCTATGTTCAAAATATTCATTGTTGTGATCTTGGATACAAAATGTCCTCTACATGGTTCATTGTGGCATGCATCCAAAATGTCATATGTCTCATCTTCTCTCACACATCTCCTCATGACATGGTCTAGTCTACTATAAAACAAACATCCAACAATCCATGAGAAAAGAAAAGATTTTTTAATGAGTACCCTTCTCTCTTTTGGAGAGAAGTGAGGTGGAACTCTACTTGTGACTAGATAGTTAGCTATGTTAGCATACTAGGGTGTTTGTACATTGATGGAGAATAGATGATCATCAGGAAAAAAGTCATCTATGACCTGATTATCTTCTGACGTAGTCAGCCTTGAGAGAAAATCTGCAACAACATTGGCCTTTCCTGGTTTATCCACAATGGTTATGTCAAACTCCTGCATCAACAATAACCATCTTGCTATCCTACCTATGATCAGAGGTTTATTCATGATATATCTAATGGTTTCATGATTAGTGTGCACAAATATTTGGTAGCCTATTATGTAATTCTTGAATTTTTTTAGGGCATAGATCATTGCTAGCATTTCTTTTTCTATCACTATATAGTTGAATTCAACTCCTTGCAAATTTTTGCTGACAAAATAAATGGAATTTTTAATAGCACCTTCTTTTTGTCCTAAGACTACTCCTATGGAATAATTTGATGTATTTATATGGATGTGGAAAGGAAGCTCCCAATTAGGTCCTTTGAGTACAACATGAGTCAAGGCTACCTTCAAATCAAAAAATTCCTTGTCACAATCTTTAGTCCACTGAAATTCAACATCTTTAGTAAGGAGGGTATACAATGGTGCTGCTGTTTTGCCTAAATACTTGATGAAACACCTATAATATCCTGCATGGCCCAAGAAACTCCTAACATCCTTATGTTTTGCAGGTGTGGGAAGATTTGTGATTACCTCAATCTTTGCAGGATGTACTTGAATTCCTTTGTAAGAGATGTAGTGTCCAAGAACTACACCTTCCTGCATCATCATGAAGCATTTTTCAATTTTTAAAGAGAGGTTGTGATCTTCACATATATGTAGGACTTTCCTAAGATTCTCCAATGCTTTATTGAAATCAGCACCATAGGTGGTGAAATCATCCATATAAATTTCCATGAAATCATGAGAAATGTCTAAAAATATGCTAATGAGTTCCCTCTGAAAAGTTATAGGCGCATTGCATAAGCCAAATGGGAGTACTGAGTAAGCATAGGTCCCCCATGGATAGGTAAATGTGGTCTTCTCTTGCTCCTGTGGTGCAATTTGGATCGTTGTAGCTGTTGAACCCATCTAGAAAAAAAAAGTATTGCTTTCTTGCAAGTGAGTCCAAAACTTGGTCTATGAAAGGTAAGGGAAAATGGTCCTTCTTGGTGGCAGCATTAAGTTCCCTGTAATCAACACAAAATTTCCATTTCCCTCCTTTTTCAGGCATAATCACTAATGGAGACATCCACTAGCTATCTGAAATGGGGTAGATAAATCTTGCATCTAGCAATTTCTCTAGTTCTCCTTTGAAAATTTCTCTTAGTACAGGGTTAATTCTTCTTTGTGGCTGCCTCACTAGGGTGCAATGATCTTTGATGTAAATTATATGGTTGCAAAGCTTAGGGTCCAATCCCTTCATCTCATGATAGTCCCATGCAAATGCATGCTGATGGGTCCTCAATAATTGTTCTTTACTTAGTTTGTTGTTAACATTCAAATACTTTCCTTCTGACACCTGTACTTGTGTGGTTGACTCTATCATAGCTGCTTCATTGAAACATGGTACCTTGAGTATATATGGAAACAATGTATGGGACATACTTGTTGCTATAGGAAGTCCGTCTACAGAAAGAGTGGTTGTAGGAAGAACGTCTGCAGGAACAATGGTTACAAGAAGAGTAGACAAAAGTGTCTTGACTGGAGTAGCAGAATGAGAAGATGATGCTTCCTCCACTTCACAATGGTTCTAAATGATGTTAGCCAATAATTCATCTTCATCTTGAAGTTGTATGAAATATTTTCTGTCTAGCATCATAAGCTGTGCCACAAAATTAACTTCCTTAGCCTCTTCACCAACATGTAGCCATACGGGATTATCCTCATCATGGGATGGCAAAGTAGGAGGATAAAGAATAAATTTTTTAGTTCTCTTCCCATCAGAAATGGTCATGTCACCTGAACGACATCCAATATATGCATCTGCAGTTGCTAACCATGACCTTCCAAGAATAATGGGATACCCTCCTAGTGTAGCTTTAGGAGAAAGAATCATTAAGTCTACTGGGTACTCCTAGGAGTCTAGAATTACCACAAAATCCTCTACTATACCATCGAGCTTAACAATAGAACTATCAATGAGTTACAGGACAATAGGAGTAGATCTCATGCTTGCAACGTTTAGTTGTTGCAGGATGTCCTTGGTCATTACATTTATTGCTGCACCTAAATCAATCAGAACATTCTTTATTTGAATCCCATTTATAACAACTACTACCACATGACTACCTAGGTAATTGTACTTTGGCATAGTCACTTTTTCCAAGCATGATGTCAGCTAGCTATCCCACCACATGAACTATAGTTGGGTCTTTCTTTTTCCTACCTGGCTTCTTGAGGCGTGCTTCTTTGATTGCCTTTCCATAGATTGGGACATCCTTTATGCCCTGAAATAGAGGTATCTAGACACATATATGCTTCAACCGTTCCAGGAAGTCAAAGGTTGTGTCCTCCTTTTCTTCCTTCTTCTTGGAAACTTCCAATCTCTAAGGAAATGGTGGTTCTTTTTTAGTCTGCTTGACTAGGACTGGTTAGGATTTTTAGGTGCACTTGGCTGAATGAGATCAGTTAGAGGTTCCTCTTCCTCTTCCACGGGAAGCTCAGTGATAATGGGATTGGAAGGGGATGGTAAAGTAGTTCTTGAATGAAAGTGGATGTCACTTACACTCACAACATATGCAGGGAATTGATTTGAATTAACAAAATATACAGGTTGTTGCTGTGGTTTGTTATTTGGATTGGGTGTGGGATGAGCAAGTAGCTGAGTAGGTTTAGGTGGATTTGAGCTTGGATTAGTAGGTGGAGGCATTATAGTAGATTACTGGGGTTGAGAAGGTGGTTGCATGTAACTGGTTGTCTGGGTAGGCCATTGTTGTCCTCTCCTCCATTGATTTGTTTGTTGCCAATTTCCTGGAGGTGGCTGCCAATGCCCTTGAAATTGCTTCCAATTCGGCTGAGGTTTCTGCCATTGGGGTGGAGAGTTTTGATGATTGGGCCAAGCATTTGGAGGGTTAACCCAAGGCTGTGGTGGATATCCTCCATAACTAGATGGATATGGTGGCTTCCATTGGTTACCAGATGAATAGGAATTGAAATATGGCCCAATATAAGAGAGTGGATCTAGTGCCATACCTCGTCTTGAATCCCAAGGCTTCCTTTGTGCAACATAGTAGACTTGATCTTCTTCAATCAGAATTGGCTTGAACTCGGGTGCAATCTTCTTTCCTTCAATATTAGCTACCATCTTGCATCTGCAATCCTTCTTTTTTCTTCAATGGGGGCAATACTCTTCCAACATTGTCTTTGCCTCCTCTTGCTTCTTCTTGGCCTGAAGTGTATCCAGCTTAGTAGCTAGATTGTTTATAATGTATTGCTTAAAGTCTGCCAGCAAATGAGTAATCTCCATTCTTGAAAATCCATTGGTAGATGACTTACCCATGGAAGATTAGTAAGCTCTCCCTTTCTTTAAAGTTTCCCTAGAGTATTTTTGGCATATTTTTATTGATATCCTCCTAAGGGACTTGGGAGATATCTCCTCTTCCCATCAGGTCCAAGGCATCGGTGTAGCTATCATTAATTCCTCTCAGGAAAAGAAACTTTTGTGAGTCTTCATTAAGTGTATGGTGTGGAGATTTTTGTAGGAAAAACAAAAACCTTGCAATATAATTCTCCAGGCTCTCATCTTCCTTTTGTTGCATCCTAAAAATGTCACCTCCTCTCATGTCACTGCCCCTGCAATACTCCTTGTATTTCTCAAGGAACTTTGTTTTCATGTCCTCCTAGGTTTCCACAATATCTCTTCCTAGGCTCATGAACCATCCTAATGCAGCTTCTTTCAGAGTGGTAGGAAATAGCTTAAGCCTATGGGCATTGGTGGTATAGTCATAACTTCTAAAGAGTATGTCAAACTCAAATAAGAAGGTATCAGGATCTTCTATGACAAGTCCATAAAACTTGGGGAGCACTGAAGTAGGGATATTTTACGTGTTGTCAACTTCATTATGATGGGCAACGGGGAAAGGAAAATCCGGTTGGTTAGGTTTGTTTCTATTTGCATCACCCATGCCTGCTTGATGTAGTTCCAAAGAAAAGGGATTCTCAAGCTGATTTTGGTCTTCAGAGGAAACTTCAAAGATAGTCAGATCATAAAATTCATCAACAAAGGGGTGTGGATATTCTTCTTCTTCTTCTTCTTCTCTTGGCAGGTACTGATATTCAACTAGCTAGAATAAATTAGGATTATTAGGAAGGAATCTCCCATAAGCATCCCTTCTCCTTCCTCTATGCATGCGGTATCAACTCACTATCAACCAACTCACACAAAGAATTGGTAAAGAATAAGGGGGGTCATTACTTCCCAAATGATGGGTATGCTAAGAACAACTTCTAGAAACACTACATCAAGAGAAACTACCAATGAATTCAAAGAACTCCCTAGTTTGACACAATCCTCGACAACGACGGCAAAAATGTTGGCCTCCTACAATGATTTAACAACTAAGCTCTTACAGTTGTGATTAAGAGATTAGAAATCTAAACTGAATATGCATTCAATCATCATGAAGGTGTATTTAACTTGTCAACCCAGGGACATGAACTTGAAATGGGTCAACATAGTATGTGCACTAGGAACTCAAAGTAGCTATTATCATTCTATAGCTAAGAAAGATGCAATGTTGAAAGTAAATTGCTTGGAAAGGAATAACATAAATGCTGAACATTAACCAACAACCATACTAAGCTTGAAATAAAAATATGAACAACAAACAGAAAAATACTCTATCTGCTTTGGTTGCAAGAACAATCACATAATGGAATTCTAGTGGTTGCGAGAACAGTCAGCGCTAGATTCTTAACTTATTACTGAACAAAAAGTAATAACTAGGATAAACTAAGCTAAGGATGGATTGCTCACCAAGTGGCCCACCTTGGATGAGTATCCTCTACTACTAATGAAAACTCAGATGCTCAAACTTAGAACTTTATTTTATTCATCAAGAAACATGAGTACAAAAGAGTAGCATAACTATATCACTGAAAACTAAGAATGCAAGTACAATATCAGATCACGCAAATTTTTGAGAAGGAGCATCTAATCCTTATTTATAATACTGACTAAATAAGGTGGTCAACTCCACGAACTGGGAGGATGCCATTTTAGGGAAAGCATAGAAAGTGGAGCGGCAACGGTTACACATGCATGGAATCTGGTTAGCTATGCAGGTCCAAACGCATATATAGCACAACCGTAATGCCCAAATTTTCTCAACAACATTAAAGTCCACTATAAGGTGGTTACATTCAATATGCATGGGAAATATCCTATCGTCGACCTCCTTTGACCTTTGAACGATTCCCTGGCTGGACGTTATGGTGCATTCCTAGCTGGCAGTGTGTTTCTCAATTTAGCATCCTCAAATTATATTTGCATGGAAATGTTAGCATGCACAATAATCACATATCTATAACTACCTTAAAGAACATTCATTAACCACATGCAAAATTAATATAGATAGTCCAAATAACATGCTAATGCCATTAAAGATTTGCATAAATAAGATTAGACCCAAGGTCTATAGTTTTGGGGGAATATCATAAAAAGTGTCAACACTTAACATCAAAGTCGATAACAACTTCAAAAAATAAATCATAAATTCCACCCAAAATTAGACCCTAAACTAGGCTCATCAAAACCCTACATGACAATGTTTAGCTCAAAAACAAACATGATGCATGAAGACTTTGACATGATGCTTGATGCTTGAATGGTGTTCTAAAACACTTGATAATTTTCCCTTGAATTCTCATGTAAAAACTTGAATGTTCTTGTGAACTAAAATTTTCTATAAGGATACTCATTCAAATTTCTAGGTGTAAAATGAGTGAAATAACCTTGTATTTATACTTAATGATTCCTAAAATTCCTAAAATTACAACACTACAAGCCGACATCAGATCTAGGAGGATAAAATCTCACCAAAAATTTGATTTAATTTTAATTTTTGGAAACACGGGACTCATATGTCCAAGGTGGCATATGAGTCCCATTAGGAATAAATTAGGGAACAAATTCAAAAATTCTTAGAATGGTGTAAAATCTATATCGAGACCCAAAACCCCAGCTGGGACCCATACACCCAAGGTGGAGTATGAGTTCTAGACCACCAACTCTAGGCCACACAAGCTAGAAACAATTGAATTATGTTTGGATGTTGATTTATGTCAGGATCATCCTCAAAAATATGTAGTAAATGAGGCTTGTGGATGCAAAATAAGGCCAACTAAAGCATAAAGAAGCCCAATTATTTAATAAAACACTAGAAAAGTGTGAAAGTATGTTACAACACTTTACAACACTCCAAATAAGGCATTAATAAGCTCATTTAGTTCATGAGGGCCCAAAACCTAATGTGAATATGTTAGACATATGAAACACTAAATCAAGACCATGTTAGGGAGTACTTTTTTCGTCATTATAGACACAAACGTTACTTTATGAAAATGTTGATTTTTGTTTAAAACTAGTTATTAAAGGAGATGTTGAAAGATTCATAATTTGTTTTGGAATTTGTTTTAAAAAATATATTTAGAATCTACACAAAAATTTCCACAAATCACTAGTTCGCATCATCTTGAAATTATTAATAGTTTAGCTTCTATAGGTCTCAAAAGATGAAGATTCAATTAAAAATATTGATGTAAATGTCCATCTTGGGAAAAAAGTGACATACACTATTGTGATTTCACCCAGAGATGATTGCATACTAGAAGATGAAGGTTCTTGATTTCTTTCTCCCTAATATAGAGAATCTTAAGACTTTGGAGGCATAACATTTTGTATTTATGTGGTCTTCTTCACCACCTGATCTTGCATTCTCCTAAGTACCACTACTGTTTTAGCATCAATTCTCTATAATACTCCAATCCATAGATATAATTGGTTGAATTCACACATGATTGACAAAAAATAAATCTATTGGATTAGATCCATCATTGTACAAGCCTTGGATATCCCAATCTAATCTAAATGCTACAATTTGTCTCAAAGTCGATGTCATCCAACTTCTTTTGCAAACCTCATACTCATTTACACAATTTACCCAATACTCTTCTAGATGTGAGATATTATAAAAATTAGGTCCTAGTTGCAGATTATCTTTAGAAAAATTATTTCTATCAAATAGAAACCTTTTTTCATTTAATTGCATTGTGTATCTTTTCAAATCCCTTTCAATCTTAAGGGCATTATACATTGAATTACAAGAATAATATTCAAGACCAATGGGGAACTAAATTCTTACCTTTTTTTCTTTCTTGTGATCTTTTATTCACTTCCGTAATTTGTCTACACACTTCAATTAAGACAAATTTATCCTCAGTGTATTGGGTAGCTTGTAGGGAATTCCATCAAAAACTCCAACCCTAATATAAGTGAACCTTTGGAACTATTTGAAATGGCTTCCATAAGTGTCAATTAATTACACAACCTCAAGATATATCCTCAGACATATATCCCCTTGGATTTCCCTAGCCATTCTCATGGTGAATTCATCATTCACCCTTCTAAAGTGTTTGAATATCTTCTCCAAATGAATCTTATCATAATAATCATATATCTAAACCTCCTCATCATGAAATTCAATTGGTCTCAATCTTGGCCAAGGTATAACAAGTGATAACATAGAACAAGTAGGAGGACATTTAAAAGAACTTAATGAGAGGAAAGTGAATTATCATAGAGTGCACTTGGTCACATAACAATTAGGCCCAACCGAGATACTGCTCACCATGAATAATTATTTATATAAAGAAGTAATCCATTTCTCAAATTCACGAGCTGTTTCATTACCTCTCAATCTAACAATCATATCAAAAATTTCATCACTAAAATGTGTTCTATGTATCTTTTTGGTTAACTAAGATTTACCTCTTTTTGGAGTAGCAAACCATTCCCGAGTGATAACATTTTTATATTGTCCTTTCTTAATGAAGACAAAAAAACAACACCCATCTCATCTCTCTCCCAATTTGTAAAATAGATGTTACAAAATACTTTGATAAACTCCAAAATCGACAATTATATGTGTTGATTTAAATCAATTCACGATTACAAAAATATACTCAAATTTGAAAGGAAATAAAATAACTTTATTTGTTTAGATTCATAAAAAATAAACTACAAATATTCAGGTGACTCCATTTCCCTTCAAATCTTCATCTTCCCCTCCACTGCTATGATTTCCATCTTTAGAAGATCCTTCGAAACATTCAAACTACTAATCTCTGTAACACCCCACCACAAAACCCTAGAGGACAATACACTACTACACTAGAAAATAGAACATTTTTTTTTTGAAATGCAACAAACTAAAGATTGCAAATAATACAATAAATTATATTCTAACCTAAGTCCTCTAAGGTTCCATGACTATGCTACGAGAATCCCATTAACGAAACTTACAAGAATTAAAAATCATTGCTATCACCTCATTATACAAGATTCATCTAACAATATGAAATGCATTTAATCCGTCACATATTAATGATCAACCAATAAGAATCTCCCATATCATATCATCAATATAACAACATCAAAGATCATTCAATTAACTAGCATATGCAATAAATGTCATTTTCCTTTTTCATTACAATGGAGAGTTCACAACTAATTACAACTTAACGTCATTACATCATTACATCAATGCTTCCTCGTGATCAATTGGGGAGATTATACATCAGAGTTACAATACATGATACAACTAAATTATAGTACAATACAAGTACATGTAAGATAATCCACTCGAGTAGGAACAACACAAGAGTCCACAACTCCAAGAATAGTTGCCACATGAATGATCAAAACCAAGGGAAACCCAATGGAGTACAAGGAACATTCCACCCAACCATGTGGAACCCAAAGGTCCACCCCCCATCTAGGAGATAACACCTGGTCCCACAACAACAACAACAATATGACCACAACTGACATATCAAGGCTAAACAAAGAACAACTGACATTACAACAACTCATCACAAAAGAATATACATTGCTTCTAGAGAACATCACATACTAAGGTAGAGAACAAACAAGGGAATATTAGTCTGCAAAGGGAAGAGTGTCATCGCATGGTCCTAACATGGGTTACCATGGCAGTCTATCACTAGCCACCGACCCCCATCTATGGTTACCCTGGCAGTCTCTCACTAGCCGCTGACCCCATAGGGTGACACTTGTGGAACCAATCTTCCTTTCGTGAGGACAAGGAATTTGGTCTTGCCAACCAGGCCTTCTCAACCCATCGTTAGCCTAAACAAGCACTACAGGCATGGGTGAGGCATTCACTTATCTTGATTAATGTGTAGAATACGCAACCCCCTAGTTCATTTAAAGTTATCATTGAGTTAAGAACTCCCACATGGGTTACCCTGGTGCCACTTTGTGCACCTTCCCCCATTGAGAGCCATTCCTCATACTAGCAACTAGGTAACCTAGGAAACTCAACATGGTAAAGCCATCACGTACAAAGAATGAAAAGCCACAAAAATATATAACCTGAGCAAGGCATGAACCATCTTACTCTCAAACACAACTGTAATAAAAAGTAATTGGTGCATGGCTAAGACCATCCTCCACACATCACAAGCATAATATTACTCACTTCAAGGATCAAACACAACGATTCAACCAATAAAAAAACTCCCATGCCTCTGGAAGACTCCCAATCCCATAAACATAGAAAGAATTTACTTTAGAGTAGTAACAATAACCCCCAAAAACATTTCGATCTCAAAATTAAGCACAATGTTCCAAACCAGTAATCAATGACATCACTTTTAGAGAGATATTATTGCTACGACAATTATTGTACTCTATAACTAGTTACAAGATAATCTACTATTCAACTAATTCATATTTGAAAAGTACTCAACATTCACTATAAAGCTACAAGAGAAATACATCATTTAAAAGTTTATCTAATTCATCCTTTCCACTAATTTCTTAATTATTCTAAATGCTCATTTATACTATAAGTCATTCCTCTTTAAACTCAACATTTCCAAATTCATTCACAATAAAGATCTTTTAATTTTAAGGCGAATATATATATATATATTTCACATACATATATAAATACATATACATATTCATAAACTAAACATAGATTCAATATTCCCATTTTACATAATGGCCACAGTAAAAAGGATACACAAATATATATATATATATATATATATATATATATATATATATATATTCATTTAAATCAAATGAACTACTGTCATAAAACGTAACAATACGGGTTATACAGATCAGTGTTACCACATTCTACTGTTATTGGTAAGAATACACATCCATACAAAAATATGCATATATATATATGCCATCAAGCTATACAAGTAATGAATGCCATATAAACTGTGCATACTACACCATAAAAGACCAACAACGAGCTATTGTAGGGTATCACCTAAACCCATGCTAGCCAAGAGGAAAAATATATGCCATAAACAAAATCACTTACTTGGTATCCTTAAACAAAAGAGATGGCATAAATAATGTTTTTCAAAACATACATGCCAACAACTGACTAAGCATAAGCATATGTATTTATGTAAGCATAGACTATAAACTACGATGAAACCATGGTAACATATGCAAGAATTAACACTGTAAAAATGTGTTCCAACGACTATGGCTAAAATAGAACTAGCCAACTCATATCATTTGCAAAACTTGAACATAATAAGCCATCGAATCTATAGAAGACAACTGCTACTACAGGCGTAATTTGAATGGCTAAACTACAAAGAAGCTCTCAAAATATTTGAATTAAAATGCATTAAGGGATGCGCCCTAACAAGGTAGGAGGTAAGGTACCATATATATTCAATCTACAGGGCTGCAATGCCAAAATACACACCTACAAAAATATGCATACTCTCAATGCAATCTCGAATGTGGAAAACAAGAAGAGAAACTTGAATGCTAAGGCCAGATAACGAGGTCAAGCAATTATGCCCAAAAATGAACAAAGCTTGGGCAAGAAGAACACAAACCAATAAATTGAAGATGCAGAAACATTACAAAGAAATACATTTACAACCTATTCCAATTTGAACCCAAGTATATATACAGGTACGTTTTGCCTCAAGCAATATACGAATTCAGGCATTTAAATCATACAAAGGAGAAGATTACAGGAAAAAGGAACCTGGAATAATTTGATTGGATGAGTTGAAGGTTGGTGCCAGGTCTGAGTTTCCAAACTGCAAATGCAAATTCTCCAAGAGCCCCAACAATTCTGCAACAATTCCAATTCCAAAACTCCCAAAAACCAGAATAAAGCTTTTAAGAACAAGAAACTTTCACAGGAACAAGAAACAAGATTAGTTTCTTTTCCCCAAAATGAAAAATCCCCCACTGTTTTAGCACTATAACTAATTTATCAATCACTTCCCACTCTCTCTGTTGCTACATGCATTGGCAATTTAATTAATTAATTTTTATTTTCTATCAACTCTTTACCACCACTCCACTTTTACATTAAATTTATTAGTTTAATCTTTCATTTTAATTTTGTTTGCACAAGACTAAAATTAGTATATTTATTTTAATATTTCTTTATTAAATATAAATTTTAATATATTTAAACCAAATAAAACATTAATAATATTTTATTTTATCAATACCACAAATATATTAAAATATTTATTAAAATGATCAAAATACCTTTTAACCACAATGATCTTTTATTTTAATATAATAATCAATCAAGGCACTAATCAAAAAAATAACTTGAATGAAAAAAATACCAACAATACTTAACCTCACAGTGGAACAAAAGGCAATACAACAACAACACAGACCGACCAACCCAAACTGACCACACAAACAGGGTAATACAACCAAATAATCATCCTTGTCAAGGATGATGGCTCAACATAGGGGACCAAATCCTATCTATGTATCAACAATCTCCATTGGGTTTAAGGCACACTCAAATATGAAACTTTAGGTGGAGTCAATGCTTGGTACCTACAACCTGTAGCAAACCACACAGTTGAACACGTACATAGTCAAACAGTCAAACACATCGTGAAGGGAAATTCACAATGTCCTAGAGCACTCACAAGTGAGTGATGTGACACTGTTCCCCTTCACCAAAATACATCAACGCACAATAATCAGATACTAATCAACATGATATGTACAATCATTAAATAATCACATGATGCCCATAGAAAGAATAATCCACACAATCAATTAAATCTATCTACTAAGCATGACATAAACATAAACATCAGTGATAAAAGTATCACCAACTATCATCATAACTATGAATCCAACATCAAGCAAAGTATCATAATGTCAAAATAGAATCAATTAACTATTAGTAACAAAAAATAAACTAAGGGGCACTACAATCTCAACTCAGGCAACCTGCACTTTGTATTTGATATTTGAACATGATTACACTTCTTCCAACAATATTGGTCTTCTCCTAGCTTGACAATCTATAACTTCATGCTAGTAGCCACTCTCTCCTACTTGGGTGCCTATTTCTCCTCATTTACCAATCTCATTCTACCTACACAACTCTTCACTTGCTTTCCATAACTCGACATTGTATCCCAAAATTTTTTGAACCAATGTTTGGTTTCCTTTTCTTTATATCACTCTCTTTATCCTCTATAGCCTAGAATTTCCTTCAACTTGAACCTACACAATACTATTCGGGTTTTCATTTAGTGTCTTGAACCCACCTTCCAATGCTTATTGGCTACCATTTCTTCCAGAAGACTTCGCCCCTAATATGGTGACCTGCCTTATGCTATGGTTTTAACATTCAATGTTATCCGCTCTTCCTCATTTCTCAAGTCTGATAATTGTGGCGTGGCTGACTAAAATTTCTTCCTACAATTTTTTGTGATAGGGCTGGCATCGATGAAGGCTCTTTTCCTTACATTGTTGATGCCACACCCTCCTTCAACCATGCCCTTCCTTCGTTGCCTTCCAACACCCCATCTCATTTTCTAGACTATGTTAACATAATGTTTTGTGGAAGTGGGAAGGTGATGCATTGCCTCTCATATTACAATTTAATCGACCTAGTATAATTCCCTTCAAATGCCTTACATTATTTTGGCATTCTTGAAAACATTTGATTAAAATCATAATTTGCAAAGAAATAGATTTATATTGGTTTTCCACCATGGAATTTCAAACTCATTTGAATTGGAGATCAAAATTACATCTTCCACATACTCACAGAATGCAAAAGAAACAAATATATGGCTACACTAATCAACATGATTTACTCATCAACTGAAAATTGATTTTGTGATAATTTTTTCTTGAAAGCTCAAAAACTTATGAAAACTTACAAAGGTGTGTAACTCAACATTTCATAGCCTCCCATCAAGTTATTTTACTTCAAACCTTACGAAAATCAATATTTTAATATTTTTCCAATTTTCCAGTGCAATTCATGAAACCTTCATTTCTCCAAAATCGAAAGGCATCTGACCATGAAATCTTCAGCATCAAATCTAGAGTGAAGTCAAAAATCTTCTCGTAAGAGGGTTCACCATGAAATCTCACTAATCACTTGAAGCAATTATCATTTTTGTATCACACAGGATTGTGCGTTCACTTGGATGCTCCTGCGTTAGACATGTCAGTAAAGAAAATTTGTGAGCATGGGATCACAAAGGTGGATTTGGGCGATAGAATTACCCTTTAAGATTGCAAACAATCTACAAAAACCTCCATTGTCGAATAGCCCTACGTACTCTGCCAAATACTTTCTCTTCTTCTCTCCATCCCCTCTTGGCATGTCTTCATTGCACTCAACCCTTGCAACCTTCATGTTGCATAGCTTGCAATATGTCTTGCTTCCATACCTCAATCCTCACAAAGATCCCACTTTTCCTGCTATAATCTGTCACTTCCACAATAATTCCTTTGTGCTTTCCAACTCATCCACTCAGGAATTCACACACTTGTAACGATACTTTTGAGCTCTTCAATCACACTTCCTCAATCCAAAGGTTCTATTACAAGTTGCCTCATGGTCGGCAATATGCTTATTCCCCCAAAACCTCTTCTCACTTCCCTCTCCACCCCAAGTCCTAGTGTGAACTGCCTCATAGTCGGCGCTCTACGTGCATGCTCAAGACCACTGGCTCTGATATCATTTGATGAAGATGAAAAAAAACCATCCCATCTCTCTCCCAATTTGGAAAATATAGATTAGAAAAGACTTCTATGAACTCCAAAATTGACAATTGCATGTGTCGATTGCATAAATATACTCAAATTTGAAAGGAAATCAAATAACTTAATTTTTCTAGATTCATAAAAAATACATTACAAATATTTAGAAAACTCCATTACCCTCCAACTCTTCATCTTCCCCTCTGTTGGTCTAATTTCCATCATCAGAAGATCCTTCAAAGCTTTGAAACTGCTAAGCTTGACTCATCTCAACCTGCACTTTGTATCTGGTATTTGAACATGATTACACTTCTTCCACCAATCTCATTCTTCTCCCAGCTTAACAATCCTTTCCTTCATGCTAGAAACCACTTTCTCCTGCTCAAGCACCTATTTCCCTTCATTCACAAATCTCGTTCTATCTATGCGACTCTTCACTTGCTTTCTATAACTCCACATTGTCTCCCAAAAAAAATCTCGAGCCAATGTTTGTTTTCCTTTTCTTTATATCACTCCCTTTATCCTCTACATCCTAGCCTTTCCTTTAGATTGAACCCACCTAATACTATTTGGGTATGCATTTAGTGTCTTGAACCTGCCTTCTAACGCTTATTGGTGTTGGAATATGGCTTTGGGAGATTGTTTTTGGTTGCTAGTGTTGTCATTGATAGCAATTGGAGTCTTTAGTATGGTCCATGGTTTAGAAGTAGCTCATACCGGTAGGAAAAGTAGAAGACAATATTCTACCGACAGAAAGCAAAAAGAATAGAGTATATGGTTGGTAAGTTGGTCTGAATACTTCACTGGATCATTATTTTGTTGTGTGGATCCCCAGGGAAGCTTGTCAAGCATGTATGTTACCTAATTGGTAAGTTTTACAATGTTGCATTGATTGGTGTACGAGTTTTGTGATTCAGTAGACTGACTTATTATTTATTTTCTCATTATGGCCGACTTGGTATACATAGCGTGTCACAGATGTATAAGGAGTAGTTGTTTCGACTATTTCTTGTGTTGGGAATTTTGATTTGGGTCCCTACTATATTCTAGTCGACTTGTTTGGGTACACATTAATTCTAATTGGTGATTTGAGCTAACATGTGGAAGAATATTATATTTTGTTTAAAAGCTAACATATAGAAATGAAATCCTTGTTAGCGGATATATATATATGAGATTGGTTGATTCATTTTGTAGAGAGTGAAGAAGTGTGAAAGTGTGCGAATGTGTGTATAGAAGAGTAGATGTGTGTGCGAGTATTAGAAGGGTTTTCAGAAGGGAAAAAAATAGAGCAGAGCAAAAAAAAAGTCAGTCAGAAGGGTTGAAGATCATTTTAATTGAGCCTCATTGGAACTGAATCCAGGCATTTTTAGATGCTATATTCTTGGTTCAATTTTTGTTGTATTCTCAATTTATTTTTTAAGGCAGTGAGCCTTCCTTATTTTGAGCAGTGATTTCTAGGCAATGTGCCTGAATGCAAGTGCATTCCCTTTTGATCATAATTTTAATAGAGTATACTTTGTAGATTAATCTCCACTATGGTTTTTCCCCTAATAGGGTTTCCATGTAAAAATCTTGGTGTTATGGTGTTCACATTGATTCTTTAATGTGTTTGCATGTTTCCTTCAGGTTATATGTTGTGGATGCTATTAAAGCTTAATATTGTTGTTGATAGTTTAAGATTTGATTTGAAATTCAAATATTGTGCAACAATGATTTATCCCCCCTCTCAGTGTTCCTAGTGTCCAACAATTGGTATTAGAGCAGGTTCCTCTTCTGAAGTTTAACAACTTGAGGTGGATCTTAGATTACAATGGATGTTGGCGATTTTCAACAACATCAACTTATGGTGGGACTTGATGACCTTGATCAGTCTAAAGTTGA
The DNA here is from genome assembly GCA_007258455.2 of Sequoia sempervirens. Lineage (NCBI taxonomy): Eukaryota > Viridiplantae > Streptophyta > Pinopsida > Cupressales > Cupressaceae > Sequoia > Sequoia sempervirens. The sequence goes on along the minus strand of VDFB02000015.1, from coordinate 575,634,016 downwards.
GGTCATGGAGTTAAAAGAAAATCTTACGGATGCCAAAAAATTCATTCAATCACTGAAGGATAAAATAAATGAGTCAAGGGAAAAGAGGAAGGAATTATGTGGACAGTTGAAGCAAAAAGAAAGTAGAGGCCCAAAAGATGTTCATTTGAATCAAACCCTAGAAGAAATAATAGAAGAATGTGAAAAGCTTGCTAAGGAAAATACTGCTCTAAATCTTGAAATGGAATCTATGGAAATGAAGTTAACCAAAGAGATTGAAGAGAGAAAAAGGAAGGAGGATAATCTAGCCCAGTCCTTGAAAGAAAAATCTGAGGAATGCAACAAAGTTAATAGTGGATTCATTCAGCTAGAGATTGAACTGCAACAATCGAGAAACAATGAACAAGAGCTTAAGAAACAAATAGTTATTCTCAAAGATGAGCATGCCACTGCAAATGGGTTTAAGGAGAAGTTTAGGATCAGTTATGCTAAGCTTGATGAGATGACTAAAGGAAAAAAGGATGCAAATGATAAGTGAGGTCTTGACTATGTGAAGGATGAGAGCTCTGGATCTGAACAAAAGGACTTTGAAAAAAAAACTCAAAAGAAAAAAGGCAGAAGATATCTAGTAAGGCAACCCAACGCTCAAAAATTTAATGGATATTGCTTTGTCTATAATAAATTTGGACATATGGCTTCTCAGTGTAGAAGTAAGATATATTCTAGCAGTCCATTATTTTTTGGTCAGTGTTTTAATTGCAAAAAGTTTGGTCATAAGTCATTAGAATGCAAAAGTATTTCTGTCAACATAAGGAATGCTAAATGCTACACCTATGGAAGATTTGGACATGCTTCTAATCAATGTGGATCAGGAGGAAATCAGTGGAATGGATTGTATAGACAGAAAAATTTGGTGTGCTACAATTGTAACAAATTTTGTCACATTGCAAGATTCTGCAGGAACAGAAACATGGATAGGAGAGGTCCAGTGTATCAAGGCATAAATTCATAGAAAGGTGACAAAGGAAAATGAAAAGCATCCATGGAAGAGATAAGAGATCAAATGAAGAAAACGTGGGTAAAGAAGAGTGGATCTAATGAATGTAGTAAGGCTGTACCGAATGCTCCCTCTGGTAATTCATTCGACAATTGACTTCAGGTCATTGGGCTAGGGGGAGTTTTCATGAAAATATTTTGTCCCCCTGTGTGTAATTAGTACTAGATTGTAGGAAGTTGTCAGTAGGTGTATTAATCATCTTCAAATGTATTGGTGATCGCTTGTTTAGAAAGATGAAATCTTGAAGGTCCGCAGATGGATTCTACTCTTGCTGTCTAAGAAAGTAAAGTAATCGAAACTTCTAGGGAAAAGCATTTAATATGGTAGGAAGTCAAGTGTGTGAAGTTATAAAAGGGCATTTGAAACCCCTATTTTTCACTATGCATTGAAGGAGAACAATTGGAGACCTTTTTCAGCAAAAAATTTGAAGGAGTCAAAGTCAAATCAGCGATGAATTCTCCAGGTATTTCAGTTGCTTGTCAATTTCGTACTTATTTAGTGATCAGTAGAACCCTGTTCAGAATGTTGAGGTCAAAGCCCTAACCGGTGTAAAAGGAGATATGAGGGCTTTGATGATTTCAACGATCAAAGATCCATTAACAGGGTACATTGCATATGGAATTTTGTACAAGATTTTCTTCAAAATAGGGAAGGTGCAACCTCTATAGGCGTAGTCTACATTGCACACAAAATGATAATGGAAGATGAAGATTTTGATCTATGTGGATTGTTGAAGGATCAATTGATGGAGAATGCGCGATTGACGAAGGATATAGATTACTCTTTTAGGTTTGGTACCCTAGTTATATGCATTATGATGTATTTCCTGAATTGCTTACCTCAGAATGATAATGTGGTATGGAAGGAAAACATACTGATTTGTAAGAAAATTTTTGAGCATTTCAACACTTTTGAAAATGGTGAACAAGTTTATGAAAGGGCAGGTGCATGAAGTTGGGTAGAAATTTAATGGACACTTTCTAATTTTTTTTTGAAAACTCATAGCACGAGCGCATTATAACGCTCTCGCGTTATTGCACATTAAAAGCAAAAAAAAAGTGAAATTCATTCATTTTCACTTTGACTGTTTTTTTGTTCTGCCTGCGGCCAAAAGCCCCAAATTTTGCGCTCACATTCTAGGAGGAGGTATTGGGAAAAAATATTCAACAACAGTTGCTATTTCTTTGCAAGGATGGCACCACAACGATGAAGAGGTGGGAGAGGTAAGTATTGTTTGCTATTTGTTTTGAATTTCTTAGTTTTAGGTTGATTTTGTTAGTTTTAGGTTATATTTAATATATTTTTTGTTGAATTTTTAGGAGATGCAAATGAACCCACAAACCCTCAAAATCCTCAACAAGAAGAGCAACCAAATCCTGAAGAATAAAATCCTCAACAAGAAAATCAACCTCAACAACAACCTCCTCCACCAATCACTCAACACCCTCTTGGCACTCAACAAAATTTAATGAGTGAAATTGAGAACAACAAAAAACAAATTGAGGATTTTATTAGTAGGTTGAGTGATCCAAATGGTTGAACCATAGAAACAATGACCCTAGAAAATTCATTGAAAGATATGTTAAAAAATGTAGATTCAATTAACAAACAAATAACTGGATGGCAAGATAGGAGGCAGGCTGCTAGGGCATATTATGCAAATAAACTATCATATAAAAAAGTAAAGGATTTAAAAATTATAAAAGGTGATTTGTGCTCATTATTCATTGACCCAGATGCACAAATCAAAATCTTAGCCTCAATGCGAAGAGGTTTCCTATTCATTGGTGCCACGGCCACCAAGAGATTAGGAACTATTTTTTATGATAGGTTGTACATGGTCTTTGATGACCGACCCTACAACAATTGTGAAGTCCCCCAGTATTTTCTTAGGAAACTATACAGTGAGTTCATATTGAAAAAAATCCCAAATTATTTTTATATGAGGGACTTCCAAGGGAGAGGTGGGGGGTCGGCTCAGGATAGGATCGATGCACAGCTGAATCCTACATGGAAAGGGAGACAAGATCTCACTAGGCTGCCTTGTGAGCACTTTGATATGCCTGTCGTCGCAAAGGAGAGTGCCGACGTAGAGACATCACAGGCGATCAACACTTTGACCTAGAGTTTCATCCATCATACTATCCCTATTCTATAGTGCCATCTAGGGGAGTCTTCGAGTGGTGGCCTTCGAACCCATGTGTGTCAATCTTACAGGGTGACTTGTTCATATGACCCCACCGACACTCAAGAGGCTGCTACGTAGGATTCATATGCAGCTACGAAGATGGAGAGGGTGGCTGAAATTTTGCATGATGCGTATGGCATTGATACTCAGGTAAAAGTGAGCATGTTCATTAAATTTAATTTATTAAATTTTGATTTTGAAATGCAAGATTAACTAATTTAGTTTTATGATTTTAATAAAATTGCAGGATCATAGTGTTTAGACTGGGTACGCCGGCCCTCCACCTACTTTTTTTTTTTTGTAGTACACCTATCGGTGGGGTATGCAACTAGTAAACAATTATAAGTTTATTACATGTTAATAGCATTATTTTACGAATGGCATTTTAATATGTGATTTTGGATGTTGAACAAGGTAATATTGAAGGTTTCAAGGGAACACCTCCCAATGCCAGTGGATTTACTCAAACCTACATCAAGGTAATAAAATAAAGAGTTTAACTAATGAATTGTACTTAATATATTTGTGTAGTTTATATTCATATCATTGGTTACATTGTATTGCACATCATTCAAAATCAAAGCATTACTTCACATTCCATAACTAATAACTAGATGTTGATAGATGACAAAATTTCAACTACAATATAGCTTTTTAGAGAGTCAACATAAGCAGTGATGCAATTACTTCACATGGAGGCATGTGCTTGCAAAGGTGCACCTGTACGACAAACTATGGATGCTTGGAAAAAATCTATGAAACCATAATAGTAAGCAATAACATAGACAAGGTAGTTAGTAGTTTGAAAAAATGCCTCGAAGAAATGCGGTCTCATGGTGATGGAATTCCATTCCGTCACCATGAGACCACATTTATTTGAGGCATTTCTTCAAATTGCTCACCACCTTTTCTATGATACCACATTTTTCATACATGTGCACCAAAGCATTTTATCAAACTACTCACTTCCTTGCTGCTATGGCTAAAAGCCTAAAATAGGTGCTTTCCAACAAACTATGGATGCTTGGCAAATATCTATCAAAGCATAATAGTAAGAAATAATACCATAGAGAAGGCAATGAACTTTTTGAGAAAATGCTTGAAAGAAATGCAGTCTTATGGTGATGAAATTCCATGATGTGCATTTGTTTGTAATGGCATTCCATCACCGCAAGACCCCATTTATTTTGAGGCATTTTTTCAAACAATTCACTTCCTTCTCTATACCAGCACAGTTATCGTACATGTCTACGAAGCATTTAGTCAAATGGTTCAACGGCTTGCTGCTATGAGTAAAATCCTAAAAACACGTCCTTTCAAACAAGATATGGATAGGGAAAATAGTAAGCATGATAATAAGAAATATATAGTTTGATAAGTACTCAAAATTTTGTTCATTAGATCTTATACATTATAAGTCATGACGCACAGATTGCTATTGTAACTTTTTTGTGATTGAATAATTTGTTGTTTTATTTTCAGATGTTGGTTGTGGAAACACCTCCAAATGTTACAAGGGAAATGAATATCGGTGTTTCATCCACTATAAAATCCTCAATAGCTTTGATAGGGGAGGTATGAGGAAAATTACTAAATTTCAATTTACATTTGTTGTTATAGATGTTAGTTCTAGTGAAAAATCAAACCATTATTGATTCATAGTTTAATTTCTATTTGGATGGTTTATACATGGCTTGAGCACGCCTCAACATCGGCGTGCGAATATTTCCCTCATGGAGAGTGATCATGAGATGGCCGTAAGTGATTATTTTTTATAATGTAATTTCTATATATTAATGTCTTTACTTCTTATTGTAATTGTGTGATCAATTTTTAAGTGTTAAACGATGATTAAATAAATCAAACACACCAATATAACATTAAATCAAAGGAAACATATAAACAAAACAAACTCTTATGTGAATGGCTCCTTCGAAAGCGTCATATTGTCCTCTATCTTTAGTGTTTTTGTCGATTCCAGCTTTGTGTTCACAGATTGTAGGCTAGGCTCAACAAACTGTCTTCCTAAAGAACGAGATTTAGAGAAATGTTGGTTGCTCACTTCAGAAACATAACGATATAGTGAAGGTTCGAAAAAGGAGAATGATGGATGAAAGATGGAAGATTCCAGAATGATTTTGACAGAGTGATGATACTTAAGAATCAACCCCCTAAATGAATTGTGAGAGGTTGTATTTATAGAGTTTTCAAAATCTTCTGATTGGCTGATATGATCAATGGCTATGATAATTCTTGACAGATCAAACGGTTGAGGAAAGATGAAACTGAAGAGAAAATAGAAGAAACCTAGAAACAAGATTTTTCCATTTTTATGAAAGAGGAAGAAGATAAGAAGATAAGAAATCATCTTTCTTTAAAAGAATAAAAGAAAGATTTAAAGTTGATAAATAATTAATTAAAAAAAATCAATTATTTATTTGTGGATGACATTCAACTTTTCTTAATTAAATAAAATATTTAATTAAGCTTTTAAAAGCAGAAGAAAGTTGGTGATAAGAATAAAGCTTTAATCAGGATTTTTGAAGAAAGCAGAAGATCTCATAATTAAATAAAATATTTAATTATGATATGAGAAGATTGCACAATTAAATAAAAATACCTAATTGTGAGTTGGAAAGAAAGCATAAGATATTTTTAATTAAATAAGATTTATTTAATTAAATCACTTTTATGAAATTAATTAAATGAAACATTTAATTAATTAGAAGAAGAAAATTAAATTGAAGGAAAGGATATTTAAATTTAATTAAATCAAATGATTTAACTTAAATTCAAACAAATGATAATTAATTTAAGTAAATAAAATATATTTATTTAATTAATTAAGTGGACATATGAAAATAATTAAATAAAATAAATTTATTTAATTACGAAAGAAGAATAAGATGAATGGACAATATAATTAAATTAATTAAATTTAATCATATGTAGAGGATTTTAGAAAAATTAATAAAATAATAAATATTTAATTAATTGCCAGGATTATAGACATGACCATTTTTATGCGTATACATTTTGCCCCTCTTTGAAGTGATGTGTGATACACATTGCTTCAAAGAAAATAATATTTTTTTTTTTTGCCCCTAATACGTTTATGATTTTTGATGTTGATGATGCCCCCTCGAGAGGATAGGTGGGTTGGACAAACACGGGTATTCTCTTGAAATGAAATGAAATGTTAAAGGAGGGATAAGTTGAATGATGCAAGAGAGAATGTGGATGAAGGAGATGAAAGGATGCACTATGCTGCAATGAAAGTGAGCAACCATGATGTTTGATATAGCACTAGACGTTATGCACCAAGGTATAAGGACCAAGGTGACGATGTGTCTCATGCCCCAGCATAATACAACCTTGTCTAGACATATGAGGAAAGAGGCTTAGAGCATTAAAGTCCTAATGCACAAAAGGTATTATATGACCTTAGATGCAAAGGATAATGCAAAAAGATATTCCAACACACACAAGATATGAATATTAGCTGGAATGATATGGATTTGATACAAATGCAAGATAAAATGATAACACACACAAGCAAGCAAGCAAGCATGCACAAATGATACAAAAACAAACAAGGAATTTCCCCCGTCAAGCTGTAAACCGTTGATTGATTGATTGATTGATGATGTTGATAGTGTTGTCATTGTGGGGAAGCGATATATCCCTAGAGAAACACAAGGATGATGATAATTGATTGGTTGATTGGTTGATTTGGTTTACGACAAGATTAGGATCAAGACCCAAGGATGTGATTGGATAATTTGACAAGATTGATTGACTTGATTGGTATGGATGAAGAATTGACTTGCATTTGGATATTTGCTTGGAATGTTTGAAGATGATTTGATTTATTTGAAGAAACTATTTGTAATGATATGATGATTGATTGGATGATAGGATGTGATAAATTGAATAGAAGAATTGATGTGTTTGGAATGATTTAGGTTGAAGTGATTTGATTAGATAATCGATTGATTGAATTGAAGAATTGATTTGATTGGAATGATTGTGATTGAGTGGATTGGTTGCAATGGTTTTGATGAAGATGATTGATTTGGTGGAATGGTTGAATGTTTGGATAGAAGAATTGATGTGATTGAAATGATTTTATTGCTTGGATTTTTGGTGGATATTTGAATTTTCTTGTATTTTTTTTAGGAGTTTTTCTATTTTTTTTAATTTCTTTAGGACTTTATCTGATTTTTTTGTATTTCTTCAGGACTTTTTCTGATTTTTTTTGTATTTCTTTAGGACTTTTTCTGATTTTTTTGTATTTTTGAAATGTTTTGATTTTTTTGGAGTTTTGAGATGTTTTGATTTTTTTGGATTTTTGAGAATATTTGGATTTTTTTGGAGTTTTGAGATGTTTTGATTTTTTGGATTTTTGAGAATATTTGGAGGTGTCAAAGGATGAAAATATGAGTAGCCTTTGTGCTAGATACCAATGACAAGGGGAAAACCAAGTCTAAGTGCAAGGAGATAAAGGGGATTGATGGATGGAAGGGTGGGTGATGGGATAAGGGATAAAAGACTCATGATATATGGATGGATGGAAATGATAAGTCATAGTGAATGAAATGGATGTATGCATCATAAGAGAGCAAGGATGTGATTTCCAAAGACTATGTTGCATAGGAATAACATGCCCCATTCTAAGTACAAGACTTATGATTTTCATGACAAAGCTTATGGAAATAGGATAATGATAGACTTGTTTGGAAGGATGAGGTATGTGAAGAGATATCCAAAATATGTTTCAACATTTTGTCCCTATATCTTAATCAAGATTAAAGAAGAAGGGTGGATGATGCAATATAATAGGTATGTATGATGGCTAAAGATGGTAGGTAGGATGGAAATGATATGACATGAAAATGATAGGTTGGATAGATAAGACATTATGCCCCCAAGTGTAAGTAGCATAGAAGATCAACCTACACATGACGCCTATTTGCTAGGTTTTCATCATGGTACTTATCCAGGGCGCCTGTTTACCAGGTTTTCACCATTGGATGAAGGGATTTCTCTTTACTTTTTTTTCTTTTTTTTTTGAATTTTTGGATAGGAGAAGGCGAATATGGATAGGAGGGACTCAAGTGTCTAGTTCTGTGAAAGGTGATAGTCCCACTAGATATGGATGTCATTGCATGGACCATGTCAAGTGCTCATAGATGTTGGTAAGGGATGACATGAAAGGGATGGATTAGGTAGATGGCGGATTATGAAAGGCCTATGCAATAATGGATGGGGAATAGTGGATGATGATGTGGATTATGTAGGGAGGATGATAGGTTTATGCAAAAGCATGGACCATAGGAAGGTGGTTGGGAAGATATGTAGGATAGTAGTTGAAGGATGGGGAGATGGAGGTATGTGGGATTGTTGTGAAATGGAAGGGAACCATGACCAATGGTTGCACACACTGTGATAAACATTGAAGCTTTTGATGTGGATGGGGTGTAGGAAGCAATGGAGATGTTTGCTTAGGAGGTGGGGGGTGAAGTGATTTAGGTACCCACATAGACTTAGTATTTTTATGATTTTTATTTTGCTTGTGGGTTTTAGGAATTTCAAACTTTTGAATGGAATGAGAATGTGGGGTGGAAGTGGATGGTTGGGATTTTTGTGATGTGAATGCCTCATTTAACTTGATTTCTTTTTTCTTAGGTACCCAAACCATTTTAGCTTTGGTCTTTACTTTTGGAGGTATGGGCTTATATAGCTTTTTAGATGTATTTTGATTTGAATTTTTGTATTGATGTCCTAAGGCGTGAGAACCCTTAGGATTTTTGACTTTATAGGTAGAGGCATTGGAATTATTGCTTTTGAATCCCATGGGTATGGTGGAATGGGTGGAAGCTTCATGTTTATACAATGTGTGCATTTGTTGGTCATGATTAGGAATGCTAGGGTATTTATGGATGGAGGGATAAGGGGATTGGATGGTAGGGATATTAGGTGTTGGGAGAAGTGGAGGTAGATTAGATGGAGGGATATTAGGAGTTGGAAGCAATGGTGGAAGATTTGATGGTGGAAGGTGTATGGTCACATGCTTTTGACATTTGTAGGATGATGGAGGGGGAATGGCAACATATGTTTTAGGGATACGATAGGCTTTATGATGGAAAGTGGACTTAGGATGCATGGAGGAAGTACCGACATCTTTAGGTTGTTGTCCTTAGGGTGTGGGTCCAAGGTCATAAGAGCGTGGAGGGACTTTGACATGGATGGGCTCCAAAACATCTTGTTCATGAAGGTCTAGAACTTTACCTTGGTGGTTCATGTTTTGGAGTGTGCAATGGACAATGAGACTAGGTGTAGGTGGAACACTAGACATGAGTTCCTTATTGGATGGAGAAAATAATGCTTGGGAAGATAATAGTTGTTGTTGTTCTAAGGAGGAACATTCATGAATGAGAGTGGAAAGACCAATAGGATAGGATGGAGGACTTTCAATGGGGTCAATTGTGGGTGATGGAGGATCATTAGGATCTTGATTAGCATTGTGTTCTCTTAGATCCAAGGTATTTGTTTGATCTTCTATGTTGGCTTGGGAGGCATGTGTCTCATCAAGGGAAGTGGATTTTGATAGATCATGGATAGGACTAGGTGGAGGTGAATTTGGAATATCTTTCTCATGGATGTGTATAGGATCAAGTTGCTCATGGATAGGATCTTCATCATTATGGATATCATCTTGATCATAAAAATGATATAGATTATGGATAGGTTGGATGAAAATGATTTGATCTTGATTAGGACTAGGGCTTGATGTTTCCACATGCTTGGGAGTAGACTCTTGACATACCTCTTGGGTTGCTTGAATGGAAGTGGATGAGGATGTCTCATGGAGAGACTTGGCATGTTCTTGATGGTCAACAACATAGGAGCATGAAAGAGGGTGACTTGAACTTATGACATGAGACTCTTGAATTGACTCAAGGGGTTGTGGATGAAATGGTTGACTTGAAGGACTTGGCATGACATTTGAGGACTCTTTTGTTTGTTCAAGTATATGTGTTGGAGGACATGGTGATGTTTGATTCCTTGCTTGTAGCCCTTGGGTCACATCCTTTGGAGGTGTATGGGTGGAAGGTGTTGGCTTAGGTTTTTTATTTTTATTGTATATATACTTTGAGAGTACATAACCTATATCAGTATTCCCCTTGTGAATGGTTGCATGAGAACTTAAAGGCTCTTGATTTTGTTTCCCAGGTGGACTTAAATTCAGATGTGTTTTTCGTGATGTGGATTGATAGGTTGATGTGGAATTGTCATTCAAAGAAGTGGATTGATTAGATTGGTATGAGGTGGAAAGGGATGACACATTAGGTTGAGGTGGAATTGGTTGATAATGAATGGATAGGGGATGATGTTGTGGTTGTTGGATTTGACATGTGGCTATGAGGTATTGGGCTTGAGTTACGAGGTATTGGATTTGAGGTGACTTGTTTGCTTGAAGTTTTTGTATTATGTTATGGAGTTTGTGAATGACTTTTTTGGGCAAAGGTTTTTGAATTGTTTTAAGAGTGTGAAGCATGTGAACAACCTCTTGTGCCATGTCTTCCAATGTTTCCATGGTGTAAAATGATATTGATTGGATTAAAGATATGATGATTAGGATATGATGTGGAATGACAAGATTGTATGATTTGGATGATGTGGCAAGAGTTTATTGGAAATTTAACTTGGGCACTATCAAACACAATATTTCACATGTAAATGCATGAACACACACACCAAGCACAATGATAAGTTTGTCTTCCAAGATTAGATGTTATGATTAAGCAAACACTTGAATACACAACAACAAGCCTTATGACTAGTCAAGTGGGGTATGGCCAATTAGGTCTCAAGTGAGTTTTCACAAGGTTGACTAGGGATGATTTGAAAGAAAAATCCTGCCAATAAGCCGGGAGAAAGGGGTAACCCACCCTTCACCTTCACTTCCCAAAGGTATAAAGTTCTTTGGGGCTTAGCTCAGAGTGACAAGATTTCAACTTCCAAACAAGCGTGTCTTTCGATTCACACTTTGATTGAGGTTGTCCCTTGGAGGGGTGTGTTCTCCAAGCAGGCCTCCTAAAAAGGGTTTGACAAAAGCGAACCAAGTGAGGTGTTTTGGAAGACACACACACTTGATTCACGCTCACAGTGATTAATTTTCCTTAAGAAAATTGAAATGTTTAGAAGAAAACAATGAAGCACTCGTTCTTTTTAGATCCCAAATCAAGATGTGATGGAAGACAATGATTAATTTTAGACCCAATTTTTGAAATGTGATTGAAGACAAGATTTTTTTTTTTTGTTTTTTTTTAAACCAATTGCAATGATGTGATCAAACAAAATTTTATTTTATGTCTCAAATTGAAAGATATGACAAACAAGATTAGGCGATGAAGGATGAAACGAGTGCACCTGGTTATTTTTGCTTTCCAAATTTTTGATGTGAATGATATTGCTGCTACTAGAGCTCCTTATGATCACCTACAAGATAAAAAAACAATATTATAATGCAGACAAAGAAAAGAAAAAGAAAAGAAAAAGACAAGTTCATCAAAAAATTTCAATTTCAGATACTTTTGACATAGCCGAATTAGATTTTAGTATTTGACAATTTTTTTAATCTAAAAAATGAAAAATCAAAGAAGGGACCCCTACTAATTTTCTAAGAGCTTTCCAGAAATGTAAAGAAGTAAGAAAAATTCCCTGTTTTGCTCTCAGAAACACGGATTTGTGAAAACCATACAGAAAACAAAGATCTAATTTTTTCGCATTATATTTGACCTCCAAACTAAATCTGTAAAACATAGACCCCCATTATAATTTCATGAGCTTTCCAAAAATGTAAAATTTTCTAAAAAATTCATCGATTTGTGTCTAGAAAATCAAATTTATAAAAATAATTAAAATTGAAATAACTTCCACAAAAATAATCATAGACCCTTTATTTTTTACTGTAGACTCTTGAAATGATGTGCAAGGTTTTGTAAAAATATTGTAAAAACATTCATATCTGTGTAGAAGATATGAAGAACTTTGTAAAACCTGTGGTTTTGTCCAAAAATTGACAGATCTACAAAACAAAGTCAATAAAACCTGCAAAAGAAAACATCATTAAAAGCCTTGTATGCACTACATAAACCCTTGTATGCACTACAGAAACCCTCAGATGTGCTAAAATGATAATTTTCGTCAGAAAGCCGAATTCCAGAATGTGAAATCCTTTCAGAAAACCTGTAGATAAATCTTTAAAACGGGGGCAATGCCCCACGGTGGGCGCCATTTAATGTGTAATAAAAAATAATATGCGTAAATGAATTGAAATAAAATACTATTTAAGCACACCAATGAAACTTTAAATCAAAGGAAAACTGATAAAACAAAGTAAAACAAACTCTCAATGTAGTAGCTCCTTTGAAGATGTCCCATTGTCCTCTATCTCCAGTATTTTTGCTAAAGCTCTCCGATTTGTATGCTAAGCTCCACAAAATGACTACTAAAGAACAAGATTTAAAAATAAATACATACTATACTAAGACTACAAGATTTTGAAGGTTGATAATGGAGGAATGTTGGTTGTTCAATTCAGCAACATAACGATATGGTAAAGGTTTGAAGGAGAATGATGGATGAAAGATAGAATATTTGAAGAATAATTTTGACAGAGTGAGGACACTTAAGAATCAACCCCCTAAATGAATTGTGAGAGGTTGTATTTATAGATTTTCAAAAGCTCGATTGGCTATCTTGTTTGATGGTTGTGATAATTCTTAGCAGATCGAATGGCTGAAGAAAGATGAAACTGAAGAGAAAATAGAAGAAACCTAAAAACAAGATTTTTTCTATTTTTATGAAAGAGGAAAAAGAAAAGAAGATAAGAAATCATCTTTCTTTAAAAGAATAAAAGAAAGATTTAAAGCTGATAAATAATTAATTAAAAAAAATCAATTATTTATTTGTGGAGGATATTCAGCTTTTCTTAATTAAATAAAATATTTAATCAAGCTTTCAAAAGCAGAAGAAAGTTGGTGATGAGAATAAAGCTTTAATCAAGTTTTACTGAAAAAAGCAAAAGATCTCATAATTAAATAAAATATTTAATTATGATATGAAAAGATTGCACAATTAAATAAAATACCTAATTGTGAGTTGGAAAGAAAGCATAAGATATTTTTAATTAAATAAGATTTATTTAATTAAATCACTTTTATGAAATTAATTAAATGAAACATTTAATTAATTAGAAGAAGAATTTAAAATAGAAGAAAAGGAGGATATTTAAATTTAATTAAATCAAAAGATTTAATTTTAAATTAAATGATAATTAATTTAAATAAATAAAATGTATTTATTTAATTAATTAAGTGGACGATGAAAATAATTAAATAAAAATAAATTTATTTAATTATGAAGGAAGAATAAGATGAATGAACTATATAATTAAATTAAATAAATTTAATCATATGTAGAGGATTTAGAAAAATTAATTAAATAATAACATTTAATTAATTGCCGTGGATTATAGACATGACCATTTTATGCATACACTTGTGTTGGTAATTTAGGAACACCCAAAGTTAAACTAGTGTGAATACATGTAAAGAGGAGTTAGTTTCCACCCCTCAAGAGTTGGACTTGGTTAGTTTTAGGAAACAAAAGAATAAGAGGCAGTTTTCAGTGCCCGATAGAGTCCTTTTAGAAGCAAGTTTGAGAGTCTAATAGGGTTTTTCTTCACTACTCCACCAATGTAGGTCAAGTAAATTGGTTGAGTAGGTTAATGTTAGGATTTTTTGCATGTTTTGATGATTGTAAGTGCAAGGAAAAGCAAGAATACCATAGTGGAGTTGCTGCTACACTGGAAAATAGAGGATTTTCCTAAACAAAGTGATGTTATAGTCATGGGTCATGAATAAATAAAGCTTGCAAAGGTTTGGAAATGATTTAGAAGGTCTTGGAAGACATAAACAATCATGTTCCAGGTGGTGGCCAGAGAAATAGAGGTTTGCAAGAGTATTTTTCACAAAACCCTCCTTGATTTGTGGTGCAGGAGCACCCAAGGCCTTCAAGGAGCTCTTCAAAGGTCAGAAGTGTGCAGGGGTCAAGAGGACCTTTCCATCAAATCAAAACATCAATTATAATCTTTTGAAGCCTATAATGGATTTTGAAATGGGAAATAACTTGGAAGGAGTCAACTATCCTAAGGGTCCTGATAAGGACCCTAGGACCAAAATGAAATGTATTTGGACCAATAGTGTCCCAGGGGGTCTAGATAGGTTTATAAAGTTTTAATCATGTCAATAAGGTTGAATAATAATGATTTAATAGTTTGGAAGGGTTTCTAGGTAATAGGAATTAATAGAATAAGAGTTGGGAAATTCAAATTTTCAAAAATCCACCTTTGGGCGAGAAGGTGTGTTTAGGGTGTTTTAGCAATAGTTAAGCATTATTATCAATTCCAAACGGTTGGATCAGTTGGGGGAAGGTTATACAAAGTTTTAGAATTCATTTGTATGGAGGTTGATCAGTTTGTGAAGGTACTGTACGGACTATTTTCTGGAAATAAGGAAAAAACACAGTTTTCTTGCATTTTTGGAGTCTTTTTGATGAACTACTAATTTCTATTGAGGATATGCTCAGTTGAATGCCTTGTGAACTTTCATTTACATGTTCTTAAACCCTTCTATGTTCTGAAAGCAATAATAAATAGTTTCTTCAAACAATACATTTGACTGTCCTCTAGAAAATTTAGATTTTGCACTCATTTTGTGAGTTTTCATGGATAAATGATCCATTTCATGGAAAGTGGTGACTATAATCTATGAAATGGATCGTGTCTAACATTTATAATACCAATCTAACACTATAATGTGTAGGAGAGATGAATACTATGGTGTACACCAAGATTTGACAGTGAAAAGTGCATGAAGTTGGACCCTAGGGTGTAGTAGCAGAAGATCTACCTGAAGGAGGGATATGTTTTTGAGTTGTGAATGATTCAATATGTTTTCCTAATGGTGTAGAGTCAATGAGAAAGTTCTGGAATTGATTGGAAGGTTAGTTTTCAAGAAGCCCTGGTTTTGAGGCAAGTTAAGGAGGGTTTTGTGTTTGAGCGTGTTAGAGGTGTCATAGAGGCCTAAAAAATTGGAATCTTTGGTTTTGAGTCATTTGAATACTGAAAGTTTCATGGTCAGGGGTTGAATTTAAAGAGGGGTTGCTTTGGAAAAGAGGGCTAATTAGGCCTAGTTTTTTAGGAAACAACAGATTTTGGTTGGTGAGTTCTAAAACAAGTGCCATCAGGGAGTTGATATGTTGTTTTCCATCATAAAATGAAATTTAATCAGTCACTAGATTGGAAGTTCCTTTGGGAGGTTTGTGAGCAAAGCCAAAAATCCTTCGCTAGAGGCCTAATTGGGCTAGAAGGCTACTTAAGGAGCAAAGGTGAGTTTTGGTCTAAGACAGAGGGTTAGGGCTTGAAAACCATTTAAGTCAAGTTAGGTTGAGCCCTTTGAGATCACTCCAATGGTTTGGAACCATAAGGGAAGCAAATAAGTCATGAATGCAAAGTTGAGGCCTTATCTCCATGTTGGCGCCTAGATGAAAGGTGGAGAGTGAATCATTGTTAGTCTTGTAACTTGGTGTTTCTTTCAAAGTCCCTAACACTCTGCATCAATTTGTGCTTTTACACCCTATAAACGAGGGTTTATTGGATCAAAACATTTTCATGGTTTTCAATCCCTATAAATGGTGAAATCTTGAGTTATAAGAAATGCTTGAAGACTTTTTTGAGGTTTTGAGTGATTTGGAATGGTTTTGAAGGGGTCTCCTTTGTAAAACAGGCCTAATCTACTAGCCTTTCTTCAGAGGACAGTCTAAAATCTGATGATTTTCTTTATGTAAAATTTCTAAGAACTTTGATATGTTGTGATGTGTTGGAAAGTGTTTCTAAATGTGCATTGAGTTTTTTAATAAGCTTTGAGATAGGAATGTAACTACCCAATTCAATGGTTGACAGACCTACTAGAGGAATATGATATTGTCTAATCAAAAAAAAGATGTCTGTTTAAACAGTGGAAAGGATTATATTGAGTGCTTGGTTACTATCAAACTAATGATATGATTGATGTTACTAAATTTGGTTAAGGTGTATAAGACAGGTTTGGTGACTTTGATGGTTGGATGGGTGAGTATTATGAAGCCTTTTGAGCAAATTGGTGATTAACCACAAGATGATAATCAAGATTATGTTGTAGTGTGAGTTTGTAACCTCAGAAATAGACTAATGCTAATCAAAATATGGTGAGTACAGTGCTTGATAATGGACTGATAACAGTGAGGTATGGTTTAGTTGATTTTTTTCCTTGGTGAATAAATGAAAGGATGAATTGTTCAAGTGTCAATAATCAAGTTTATGTTGTTTTTATGGTGGTTGAGAATGATGTGAATCTAATTGATTAAGTCAAGTTTTATTTAATATGGTTTTTCTTTGAATGAGTCAATTGGAATACTGATTAGTGGAATGATGAATGATGGCCTATGGAATACCTAAGAGAATTTGAGTGGATTTTGGTTGAATGAAAAGTAGATTTCTAATGAAATTATATTTGATCTTCTCCTGATTGTATTTGGGATTGAAATCCCTTGAAGAAATGATGTTGATGGTGTTTGTTGGATGCTCTACATTAGATGTACCCTGATGATTGAGTTTTGATATGATGCTCTGCATCACTAACTGCCTTGTCTATGCTATTGCTTACTATTATGGTTTCATAGATTTTTTCCAAGCATCCATAGTTTGTCATGTTGGTGCACCTTTGCAAGCACATGCCTCCATGTGAAGTAATTGCATTGTGCTGCTTATGTTGACTTTCTAAACAACTATATTGTACAGTTGAAATTTTGTCATCTATCAACATCTAGTTATTAGTTATGGAATTTGAAGTAATGCTTTGAGTTTGAATGATGTGTAATGCAATGTAACCAACAATATGAATATAAACTATACAAATCTATTAAGTAGAATTCATTAGTTAAGTTCTCTTTATTCTATTACCTCCATGTACGTTTGAGTGAATCCACTGGCACTAGGAGGTGTTTGCTTGAAACCACCAATATTAGCCTGTTCAACATCCAAAATCACATGTATTAAAATACCATTCGTAAAACAATGCTATTAACATGTAATAAATTTATAATTGTTTACTAGTTACATACCACACTGATAGGTATACTGCAAAAATAAGTAGGTGGAGGACTGGTGTATCCAGTCTCAACACTGTGACCCTACAATTTTATTAAAATAATAAAACTAAATTAGTTAATCATGCATTTCAGAATCGAAATTTAATAAATCAAATTCAATGAACATGCTGAATTTTACCTGACTATCAATGCCATATGCATGATGCAAAATTTTAGTCATCCTCTCCATCCCCATAGCAACATACGAATCTTGTGTAGCAGCATATGGATCCTATGTAGTAGCATACGGATCCCGAGTAGCAGCATACAGATCCTGCATAGCAACCTCTTGAGTGTCAGTGGGGTCATATGAACAAGTCGCCCTGCAAGATTGACACACATGGGTTCGAAGGTCACCACACGAAGACTCCCCTAGATGGCATTGTATAATAGGGCTAGTATGATGGATGACACGCTGGGTCAAAGTGTTGATTGCCTGCAATGTCTCTACGTCATCACTCTCCTTTGCAACGACAGGCATAACAATGTGCTCATGAGGTGGCCTAGCGAGAGGTCATCTCCCTTGCCGCACAGGATCCAGCTATGCACCAAGCCTATCCTGAGCCAACCCCCCACCTCTCCCCTAGAACTCCCTCATATCAAAAAAAATTGGGATTATGTTCAATACGAAATCACTATATAGTTTCCTAAGAAAATATTGGGGGACTTCACAATTGTTGCATGGTGGGTAATCAAAGACCAAGTACCACCTATCATAAAAAATGGTTCCTAATCTCTTGGTGGTGGCACCAATGAATAGGAAACCTCTTCGCATTGAGGCTAAGATTTTGATTTGTTCTAGGGTCAGTGAATAGAGAGCACAACTCACCTTTAGTAATTTTTAAATCTTTTACTTGTTTATATGAAAGTTTATCTAGATAATATGCCCTAGCTACCTGCCTCCTATCTTGCCATCATATTATTTGTTGGGTTATTGAATCTACATTTTTTAACATCTCTTTCATTGAATTTGCTAGTGTCATTCTTTCTGCGGTTGAAGCATTTGGATCACTCAACCTACTAATAAGATCCTCAATTTGTTTTTTGTTGTTTTCAATTTCTCTCATCAAATTTTGTTGAGTGCTAGGAGGGTGTTGAGTGATTAGTGGGGGAGGTTGATTTTGTTGAGGAGGATTTTCCTGTTCTTGTTGAGGATTTTTAGGATTTTTAGGATTATTTTCATCTTCTACAAATTTAAATGAAACAATCAAATCTAACCTAAAACAAACAAAATCAACTTGAAACTAAGAAATTCAAAACAAATAGCAAACAATACTTACCTCATGCACCTCTTCGTCATCATGGCACCATCTTTGCAAATGAAAAGCAACTATTGTTGATGAATTTTGTAGAATGCCTCCTCCTAGAATGCGAGTGCGAAAATGAGGGTTTTCGGCCATGGGCAAAGCAGAAAAATAGAAAAGAGAAAATGAATAGTTTTCACTCTTTTTTTTTCTTTTAAAATGAAATAATGCTAGTGCATTATAATGCACTCGTGCTATGTCGTTTTCAATCTTTTTTTGAAGTTGGCCACAAAATTGTAAGCCAACTTCATGCACCCGCCCAAATGTATCCTCTAATTTCTTGAGATGATAGTGGAAATTTAAATATAA
The DNA here is from genome assembly GCA_007258455.2 of Sequoia sempervirens. NCBI lineage: Eukaryota > Viridiplantae > Streptophyta > Pinopsida > Cupressales > Cupressaceae > Sequoia > Sequoia sempervirens. Next base: position 575,614,920 of record VDFB02000015.1, on the reverse strand, counting down.
TCATTAGAGATTCCCTGAAAGGACAGCTCTTTAATAAGGAAGTTGGCAAAACAGTTTGACATGTTTGCTTGGTGAATAAATGACCATTCTCTGCCGCCAAAGTTAAATAAATTTGCATTTAAGAGAAGGTGGCAAATATTTTTGATTTCAGAGCTTTTTCCTAAAATGGTACTTCAAGGTGATGTCCGGTAATGGGAAGATGAACTTGTTCCTATTCTCCAACTTGATGTGAATTGGCCAGAGGAAGAGCAATTTGACATCGTTTCTCAACTGTGTTCACTAGGTTGGAAGGAGAAAACTAGTTATGTAGAATACAAAAAGACCATCCAAGTTTTAGATAAAGAAGAGGAACGTGCTGAATTCAAAAATTTGGTTATGGAAATGTAACTGGAGCTGTATAGAGTACCAGCTCCACCGGTGAATTAGCAACATGCATGGAATATTTCCGCGGTAGGGAATAGTAACATCTTTACTTAAAACATTTTTCGTTGGTCGGTTTCAAGACCATTACTTTTTTTATTGTAACAGATTCGAATGTACATGTATATATTGGCCTCTGGGTTTATGACAGGGGGTTTTCTTTGATACAGTTGGTTGTGTAGGGTATTGAAGCCTTTGTAGTTAAATTTTGATATTGGAAGAATAAAGAAAATGTTTTTCAAATCTTTGCATTTATAAATGTTTTCTTTAAATTTTCAATAGACTTTGCACTCTTGCAATTTCCTTCCAATATTAAGTCTATCATGGCTAACTGGAGGTGAAATTATTTCTGGAGCTTTGAATGCAGAATAAATCATATGTTAAGAAAATAAAATTATTTGCTCATCCTTTATCTTTCTTTTATGGGTGTGGAATAAATGGGCTTTGTATCATTTGTTTACATTCATTTCCTTTTGAATTTGTTCATCACATTTTCTTTCATGTTCATGGGTAAATGTTAGTTCACCTTTTTTGTTTTCCAATTAAAAGCATACCCTGCATTTTCCATTTATTGCAAATTATTTGAAGGTAGTTACACCTTGTAAAATAAGCAGAGAGCATTTGCAACTACCATTGCAAGTCACTCAGCTATTGGTACTATGTGTTCTTCCCTTGGGAAATTTGAGTCACTTCTATAATTA
>VDFB02000015.1:575585605-575613699 GCA_007258455.2 Sequoia sempervirens | reverse complement strand
TGCTAGGGCATATTATGCAAATAAACTATCATATAAAAAAGTAAAGGATTTAAAAATTATAAAAGGTGATTTGTGCTCATTATTCATTGACCCAGATGCACAAATCAAAATCTTAGCCTCAATGCGAAGAGGTTTCCTATTCATTGGTGCCACGGCCACCAAGAGATTAGGAACTATTTTTTATGATAGGTTGTACATGGTCTTTGATGACCGACCCTACAACAATTGTGAAGTCCCCCAGTATTTTCTTAGGAAACTATACAGTGAGTTCATATTGAAAAAAATCCCAAATTATTTTTATATGAGGGACTTCCAAGGGAGAGGTGGGGGGTCGGCTCAGGATAGGATCGATGCACAGCTGAATCCTACATGGAAAGGGAGACAAGATCTCACTAGGCTGCCTTGTGAGCACTTTGATATGCCTGTCGTCGCAAAGGAGAGTGCCGACGTAGAGACATCACAGGCGATCAACACTTTGACCTAGAGTTTCATCCATCATACTATCCCTATTCTATAGTGCCATCTAGGGGAGTCTTCGAGTGGTGGCCTTCGAACCCATGTGTGTCAATCTTACAGGGTGACTTGTTCATATGACCCCACCGACACTCAAGAGGCTGCTACGTAGGATTCATATGCAGCTACGAAGATGGAGAGGGTGGCTGAAATTTTGCATGATGCGTATGGCATTGATACTCAGGTAAAAGTGAGCATGTTCATTAAATTTAATTTATTAAATTTTGATTTTGAAATGCAAGATTAACTAATTTAGTTTTATGATTTTAATAAAATTGCAGGATCATAGTGTTTAGACTGGGTACGCCGGCCCTCCACCTACTTTTTTTTTTTTGTAGTACACCTATCGGTGGGGTATGCAACTAGTAAACAATTATAAGTTTATTACATGTTAATAGCATTATTTTACGAATGGCATTTTAATATGTGATTTTGGATGTTGAACAAGGTAATATTGAAGGTTTCAAGGGAACACCTCCCAATGCCAGTGGATTTACTCAAACCTACATCAAGGTAATAAAATAAAGAGTTTAACTAATGAATTGTACTTAATATATTTGTGTAGTTTATATTCATATCATTGGTTACATTGTATTGCACATCATTCAAAATCAAAGCATTACTTCACATTCCATAACTAATAACTAGATGTTGATAGATGACAAAATTTCAACTACAATATAGCTTTTTAGAGAGTCAACATAAGCAGTGATGCAATTACTTCACATGGAGGCATGTGCTTGCAAAGGTGCACCTGTACGACAAACTATGGATGCTTGGAAAAAATCTATGAAACCATAATAGTAAGCAATAACATAGACAAGGTAGTTAGTAGTTTGAAAAAATGCCTCGAAGAAATGCGGTCTCATGGTGATGGAATTCCATTCCGTCACCATGAGACCACATTTATTTGAGGCATTTCTTCAAATTGCTCACCACCTTTTCTATGATACCACATTTTTCATACATGTGCACCAAAGCATTTTATCAAACTACTCACTTCCTTGCTGCTATGGCTAAAAGCCTAAAATAGGTGCTTTCCAACAAACTATGGATGCTTGGCAAATATCTATCAAAGCATAATAGTAAGAAATAATACCATAGAGAAGGCAATGAACTTTTTGAGAAAATGCTTGAAAGAAATGCAGTCTTATGGTGATGAAATTCCATGATGTGCATTTGTTTGTAATGGCATTCCATCACCGCAAGACCCCATTTATTTTGAGGCATTTTTTCAAACAATTCACTTCCTTCTCTATACCAGCACAGTTATCGTACATGTCTACGAAGCATTTAGTCAAATGGTTCAACGGCTTGCTGCTATGAGTAAAATCCTAAAAACACGTCCTTTCAAACAAGATATGGATAGGGAAAATAGTAAGCATGATAATAAGAAATATATAGTTTGATAAGTACTCAAAATTTTGTTCATTAGATCTTATACATTATAAGTCATGACGCACAGATTGCTATTGTAACTTTTTTGTGATTGAATAATTTGTTGTTTTATTTTCAGATGTTGGTTGTGGAAACACCTCCAAATGTTACAAGGGAAATGAATATCGGTGTTTCATCCACTATAAAATCCTCAATAGCTTTGATAGGGGAGGTATGAGGAAAATTACTAAATTTCAATTTACATTTGTTGTTATAGATGTTAGTTCTAGTGAAAAATCAAACCATTATTGATTCATAGTTTAATTTCTATTTGGATGGTTTATACATGGCTTGAGCACGCCTCAACATCGGCGTGCGAATATTTCCCTCATGGAGAGTGATCATGAGATGGCCGTAAGTGATTATTTTTTATAATGTAATTTCTATATATTAATGTCTTTACTTCTTATTGTAATTGTGTGATCAATTTTTAAGTGTTAAACGATGATTAAATAAATCAAACACACCAATATAACATTAAATCAAAGGAAACATATAAACAAAACAAACTCTTATGTGAATGGCTCCTTCGAAAGCGTCATATTGTCCTCTATCTTTAGTGTTTTTGTCGATTCCAGCTTTGTGTTCACAGATTGTAGGCTAGGCTCAACAAACTGTCTTCCTAAAGAACGAGATTTAGAGAAATGTTGGTTGCTCACTTCAGAAACATAACGATATAGTGAAGGTTCGAAAAAGGAGAATGATGGATGAAAGATGGAAGATTCCAGAATGATTTTGACAGAGTGATGATACTTAAGAATCAACCCCCTAAATGAATTGTGAGAGGTTGTATTTATAGAGTTTTCAAAATCTTCTGATTGGCTGATATGATCAATGGCTATGATAATTCTTGACAGATCAAACGGTTGAGGAAAGATGAAACTGAAGAGAAAATAGAAGAAACCTAGAAACAAGATTTTTCCATTTTTATGAAAGAGGAAGAAGATAAGAAGATAAGAAATCATCTTTCTTTAAAAGAATAAAAGAAAGATTTAAAGTTGATAAATAATTAATTAAAAAAAATCAATTATTTATTTGTGGATGACATTCAACTTTTCTTAATTAAATAAAATATTTAATTAAGCTTTTAAAAGCAGAAGAAAGTTGGTGATAAGAATAAAGCTTTAATCAGGATTTTTGAAGAAAGCAGAAGATCTCATAATTAAATAAAATATTTAATTATGATATGAGAAGATTGCACAATTAAATAAAAATACCTAATTGTGAGTTGGAAAGAAAGCATAAGATATTTTTAATTAAATAAGATTTATTTAATTAAATCACTTTTATGAAATTAATTAAATGAAACATTTAATTAATTAGAAGAAGAAAATTAAATTGAAGGAAAGGATATTTAAATTTAATTAAATCAAATGATTTAACTTAAATTCAAACAAATGATAATTAATTTAAGTAAATAAAATATATTTATTTAATTAATTAAGTGGACATATGAAAATAATTAAATAAAATAAATTTATTTAATTACGAAAGAAGAATAAGATGAATGGACAATATAATTAAATTAATTAAATTTAATCATATGTAGAGGATTTTAGAAAAATTAATAAAATAATAAATATTTAATTAATTGCCAGGATTATAGACATGACCATTTTTATGCGTATACATTTTGCCCCTCTTTGAAGTGATGTGTGATACACATTGCTTCAAAGAAAATAATATTTTTTTTTTTTGCCCCTAATACGTTTATGATTTTTGATGTTGATGATGCCCCCTCGAGAGGATAGGTGGGTTGGACAAACACAGGTATTCTCTCGAAATGAAATGAAATGATAAAGGAGGGATAAGTTGAATGATGCAAGAGAGAATGTGGATGAAGGAGATGAAAGGATGCACTATGCTGCAATGAAAGTGAGCAACCATGATGTTTGATATAGCACTAGACGTTATGCACCAAGGTATAAGGACCAAGGTGACGATGTGTCTCATGCCCCAGCATAATACAACCTTGTCTAGACATATGAGGAAAGAGGCTTAGAGCATTAAAGTCCTAATGCACAAAAGGTATTATATGACCTTAGATGCAAAGGATAATGCAAAAAGATATTCCAACACACACAAGATATGAATATTAGCTGGAATGATATGGATTTGATACAAATGCAAGATAAAATGATAACACACACAAGCAAGCAAGCAAGCATGCACAAATGATACAAAAACAAACAAGGAATTTCCCCCGTCAAGCTGTAAACCGTTGATTGATTGATTGATTGATGATGTTGATAGTGTTGTCATTGTGGGGAAGCGATATATCCCTAGAGAAACACAAGGATGATGATAATTGATTGGTTGATTGGTTGATTTGGTTTACGACAAGATTAGGATCAAGACCCAAGGATGTGATTGGATAATTTGACAAGATTGATTGACTTGATTGGTATGGATGAAGAATTGACTTGCATTTGGATATTTGCTTGGAATGTTTGAAGATGATTTGATTTATTTGAAGAAACTATTTGTAATGATATGATGATTGATTGGATGATAGGATGTGATAAATTGAATAGAAGAATTGATGTGTTTGGAATGATTTAGGTTGAAGTGATTTGATTAGATAATCGATTGATTGAATTGAAGAATTGATTTGATTGGAATGATTGTGATTGAGTGGATTGGTTGCAATGGTTTTGATGAAGATGATTGATTTGGTGGAATGGTTGAATGTTTGGATAGAAGAATTGATGTGATTGAAATGATTTTATTGCTTGGATTTTTGGTGGATATTTGAATTTTCTTGTATTTTTTTTAGGAGTTTTTCTATTTTTTTTTTTTTTTTCATTTTGTGACTTTATCTGATTTTTTTGTATTTCTTCAGGACTTTTTCTGATTTTTTTTGTATTTCTTTAGGACTTTTTCTGATTTTTTTGTATTTTTGAAATGTTTTGATTTTTTTGGAGTTTTGAGATGTTTTGATTTTTTTGGATTTTTGAGAATATTTGGATTTTTTTGGAGTTTTGAGATGTTTTGATTTTTTGGATTTTTGAGAATATTTGGAGGTGTCAAAGGATGAAAATATGAGTAGCCTTTGTGCTAGATACCAATGACAAGGGGAAAACCAAGTCTAAGTGCAAGGAGATAAAGGGGATTGATGGATGGAAGGGTGGGTGATGGGATAAGGGATAAAAGACTCATGATATATGGATGGATGGAAATGATAAGTCATAGTGAATGAAATGGATGTATGCATCATAAGAGAGCAAGGATGTGATTTCCAAAGACTATGTTGCATAGGAATAACATGCCCCATTCTAAGTACAAGACTTATGATTTTCATGACAAAGCTTATGGAAATAGGATAATGATAGACTTGTTTGGAAGGATGAGGTATGTGAAGAGATATCCAAAATATGTTTCAACATTTTGTCCCTATATCTTAATCAAGATTAAAGAAGAAGGGTGGATGATGCAATATAATAGGTATGTATGATGGCTAAAGATGGTAGGTAGGATGGAAATGATATGACATGAAAATGATAGGTTGGATAGATAAGACATTATGCCCCCAAGTGTAAGTAGCATAGAAGATCAACCTACACATGACGCCTATTTGCTAGGTTTTCATCATGGTACTTATCCAGGGCGCCTGTTTACCAGGTTTTCACCATTGGATGAAGGGATTTCTCTTTACTTTTTTTTCTTTTTTTTTTGAATTTTTGGATAGGAGAAGGCGAATATGGATAGGAGGGACTCAAGTGTCTAGTTCTGTGAAAGGTGATAGTCCCACTAGATATGGATGTCATTGCATGGACCATGTCAAGTGCTCATAGATGTTGGTAAGGGATGACATGAAAGGGATGGATTAGGTAGATGGCGGATTATGAAAGGCCTATGCAATAATGGATGGGGAATAGTGGATGATGATGTGGATTATGTAGGGAGGATGATAGGTTTATGCAAAAGCATGGACCATAGGAAGGTGGTTGGGAAGATATGTAGGATAGTAGTTGAAGGATGGGGAGATGGAGGTATGTGGGATTGTTGTGAAATGGAAGGGAACCATGACCAATGGTTGCACACACTGTGATAAACATTGAAGCTTTTGATGTGGATGGGGTGTAGGAAGCAATGGAGATGTTTGCTTAGGAGGTGGGGGGTGAAGTGATTTAGGTACCCACATAGACTTAGTATTTTTATGATTTTTATTTTGCTTGTGGGTTTTAGGAATTTCAAACTTTTGAATGGAATGAGAATGTGGGGTGGAAGTGGATGGTTGGGATTTTTGTGATGTGAATGCCTCATTTAACTTGATTTCTTTTTTCTTAGGTACCCAAACCATTTTAGCTTTGGTCTTTACTTTTGGAGGTATGGGCTTATATAGCTTTTTAGATGTATTTTGATTTGAATTTTTGTATTGATGTCCTAAGGCGTGAGAACCCTTAGGATTTTTGACTTTATAGGTAGAGGCATTGGAATTATTGCTTTTGAATCCCATGGGTATGGTGGAATGGGTGGAAGCTTCATGTTTATACAATGTGTGCATTTGTTGGTCATGATTAGGAATGCTAGGGTATTTATGGATGGAGGGATAAGGGGATTGGATGGTAGGGATATTAGGTGTTGGGAGAAGTGGAGGTAGATTAGATGGAGGGATATTAGGAGTTGGAAGCAATGGTGGAAGATTTGATGGTGGAAGGTGTATGGTCACATGCTTTTGACATTTGTAGGATGATGGAGGGGGAATGGCAACATATGTTTTAGGGATACGATAGGCTTTATGATGGAAAGTGGACTTAGGATGCATGGAGGAAGTACCGACATCTTTAGGTTGTTGTCCTTAGGGTGTGGGTCCAAGGTCATAAGAGCGTGGAGGGACTTTGACATGGATGGGCTCCAAAACATCTTGTTCATGAAGGTCTAGAACTTTACCTTGGTGGTTCATGTTTTGGAGTGTGCAATGGACAATGAGACTAGGTGTAGGTGGAACACTAGACATGAGTTCCTTATTGGATGGAGAAAATAATGCTTGGGAAGATAATAGTTGTTGTTGTTCTAAGGAGGAACATTCATGAATGAGAGTGGAAAGACCAATAGGATAGGATGGAGGACTTTCAATGGGGTCAATTGTGGGTGATGGAGGATCATTAGGATCTTGATTAGCATTGTGTTCTCTTAGATCCAAGGTATTTGTTTGATCTTCTATGTTGGCTTGGGAGGCATGTGTCTCATCAAGGGAAGTGGATTTTGATAGATCATGGATAGGACTAGGTGGAGGTGAATTTGGAATATCTTTCTCATGGATGTGTATAGGATCAAGTTGCTCATGGATAGGATCTTCATCATTATGGATATCATCTTGATCATAAAAATGATATAGATTATGGATAGGTTGGATGAAAATGATTTGATCTTGATTAGGACTAGGGCTTGATGTTTCCACATGCTTGGGAGTAGACTCTTGACATACCTCTTGGGTTGCTTGAATGGAAGTGGATGAGGATGTCTCATGGAGAGACTTGGCATGTTCTTGATGGTCAACAACATAGGAGCATGAAAGAGGGTGACTTGAACTTATGACATGAGACTCTTGAATTGACTCAAGGGGTTGTGGATGAAATGGTTGACTTGAAGGACTTGGCATGACATTTGAGGACTCTTTTGTTTGTTCAAGTATATGTGTTGGAGGACATGGTGATGTTTGATTCCTTGCTTGTAGCCCTTGGGTCACATCCTTTGGAGGTGTATGGGTGGAAGGTGTTGGCTTAGGTTTTTTATTTTTATTGTATATATACTTTGAGAGTACATAACCTATATCAGTATTCCCCTTGTGAATGGTTGCATGAGAACTTAAAGGCTCTTGATTTTGTTTCCCAGGTGGACTTAAATTCAGATGTGTTTTTCGTGATGTGGATTGATAGGTTGATGTGGAATTGTCATTCAAAGAAGTGGATTGATTAGATTGGTATGAGGTGGAAAGGGATGACACATTAGGTTGAGGTGGAATTGGTTGATAATGAATGGATAGGGGATGATGTTGTGGTTGTTGGATTTGACATGTGGCTATGAGGTATTGGGCTTGAGTTACGAGGTATTGGATTTGAGGTGACTTGTTTGCTTGAAGTTTTTGTATTATGTTATGGAGTTTGTGAATGACTTTTTTGGGCAAAGGTTTTTGAATTGTTTTAAGAGTGTGAAGCATGTGAACAACCTCTTGTGCCATATCTTCCCATGTTTCCATGGTGTAAAATGATATTGATTGGATTAAAGAGATGATGATTAGGATATGATATGGAATGACAAGATTGTATGATTTGAATGATGTGGCAAGAGTTTATTGGAAATTTGACTTGGGCACTATCAAACACAATATTTCACATGTAAATGCATGAACACACACACCAAGCACAATGATAAGTTTGTCTTTGAAGATCAGATGTTATGATTAAGCAAACACTTGAATACACAACAACAAGCCTGATGACTAGTCAAGTGGGGTATGGCCAATTAGGTCTCAAGTGAGTTTTCACAAGGTTGACTAGGTATAAGTCGGAAGCAAAATCTTTCCAATAAGCCGGGATAAAGGGGTAACCCACCCTTCACCTTCACTTCCCAAAGGTATAAAGTTCTTTGGGGATTAGCTCAAAGTGACAAGATTTCAACTTCCAAACAAGCATGTCTTTTGATTCACACTTTGATTGAGGTCGTCCCTTAGAGGGGTGTGTGCTCCAAGCAGGCCTCCTAAAAAGGGTTTGACAAAAGCGAACCAAGTGAGGTGTTTTGGAAGACACACACACTTGATTCACGCTCACAGTGATTAATTTCCCTTAAGAAAATTGAAATGTTTAGAAGAAAACAATGAAACACTCATTCTTTTTAGATCCCAAATCAAGATGTGATGGAAGACAATGATTAATTTTAGACCCAATTTTTGAAATGTGATTGAAGACAAGATTTTTTTTTAAAACCAAATGCAATGATGTGATCAAACAAGATTTTATTTTATGTCCCAAATTGAAAGATGTGACAAATAAGATTAAGAGATGAAGGATGAAACGAGTGCACCTGGTTATTTTCGCTTTCCAAATTGATGTTGTGACTGATTCCAACACTTTTCCAGCTCCGTATGATTCACCTACAAGATAAAAAAACAATATTATAATGCAGCCAAAGAAAAGAAAAAGAAAAGAAAAAGACAAGTTCATCAGAAAATTTCAATTTCAAATACTTTTGACATAGCCGAATTATATTTTAGTATTTTGACAATTTTTTTGATCTAAAAATGAAAAATCAAAGAAGAGACCCTACTAATTTTCTGAGAGCTTTCCAGAAATGTAAAAAAGTAAGAAAAATTCCCTGTTTTGCTCTCAAAATCGCGGATTTATGAAAACCATATAGAAAATGAAGATTGAACTTTTTTGCATTGTATTTAACCTCCAAACTAAATCTATAAAACATATACCCTCATTATAATTTCATGAGATTTCCAAAAATGTAAAAATTTCTAAAAAATTCATCGATTTGCGTCCAAAAAATCAAATTTATGAAAATAATTAAAATCAAAATAACTTCCACAAAAATGATGATAAACTCTCAATTTTTTTACTGTAGCCTCTAGAAATGATGTAAAAGGTTCTGTAAAAATATTGTAAAAGAATTCACAACCGTGTAGAAGATATGAAGAACTTTGTAAAACCTATGATTTTGTCCAAAAATTGGCAGATCTGCAAAACAAAGTCAATAAAACCTGCAAAAAAACACCATTAAAATCCTTGTATGCACTACATAAAACCCTTGTATGCACTATAGAAACCCTCATATGTGCTAAAATGATAATTTTCGTCAGAAAGCCGAATTTCAGAATGCGAAATCCTGTCAGAAAACCTGCAGATAAATGTTAAAAATGGGGCAAGGCCCCACGGTGGGTGCCAAATTATTGTGTGTATGAAAATTAGATGTGTAAATGAATTAAAAATAACTGTTCAAACACACCAATAGGACATTATAACAAAATAGAATATAATAGGTAAAAAGACGCAAACTCAGTATCTTGCTTCCATTGTCGTCCTATCGTCCTCTATCTTTAGTGTTTTTGTAGATTCCAGCCTTGTGTTCTCAGATTGTAGGCTAGGCTCAACAAACTGTCTTCCTAAAGAATGAGATTTAGAGAAATGTTGGTTGCTCACTTCAGCAACATAACGATATAGTGAAGGTTCGAAAAAGGAGAATGATGGATGAAAGATGGAAGATTCCAGAATGATTTTGACAGAGTGATGATACTTAAGAATCAACCCCCTAAATGAATTGTGAGAGGTTGTATTTATAGAGTTTTCAAAATCTTCTGATTGGCTGATATGATCAATGGCTATGATAATTCTTGACAGATCAAACGGTTGAGGAAAGATGAAACTGAAGAGAAAATAGAAGAAACCTAGAAACAAGATTTTTCCATTTTTATGAAAGAGGAAGAAGATAAGAAGATAAGAAATCATCTTTCTTTAAAAGAATAAAAGAAAGATTTAAAGCTGATAAATAATTAATTAAAAAAAATCAATTATTTATTTGTGGATGACATTCAGCTTTTCTTAATTAAATAAAATATTTAATTAAGCTTTTAAAAGCAGAAGAAAGTTGGTGATAAGAATAAAGCTTTAATCAGGATTTTTGAAGAAAGCAGAAGATCTCATAATTAAATAAAATATTTAATTATGATATGAGAAGATTGCACAATTAAATAAAAATACCTAATTGTGAGTTGGAAAGAAAGCATAAGATATTTTTAATTAAATAAGATTTATTTAATTAAATCACTTTTATGAAATTAATTAAATAAAACATTTAATTAATTAGAAGAAGAAAATTAAATTGAAGGAAAGGATATTTAAATTTAATTAAATCATATGATTTAACTTAAATTCAAACAAATGATAATTAATTTAAATAAATAAAATGTATTTATTTAATTAATTAAGTGGACATATGAAAATAATTAAATAAAATAAATTTATTTAATTACGAAAGAAGAATAAGATGAATGAACAATATAATTAAATTAATTAAATTTAATCATATGTAGAGGATTTTAGAAAAATTAATTAAATAATAAATATTTAATTAATTGCCAGAATTATAGACATGACCATTTTTATGCGTATACAGTAATAGTTAAAACTTCACCAAGAATTTAACAGTACTAGGAGGAGCAACAGGAGCACTCCTTGAGTGCAGCACAAATGAGTGATAGACCTATTACCATTTGATCGACAAGCAAAGGGAAAGAGTTTATTTCGTGAGCCTAGAGAGCAATGACTTTTGATTCCAGAGCCCTTTGTTGTATGCCTACATGATAGTTTTGTACATATTTTTTATTGGATATATTTGACATTGTATGCCTATATGGCATTCTCGTAAGCCTATATGGCTATTTTGTACCTATATTTTATACTTATATCAACATATATTGATATATGCGTACATGGCTATTTGGTTAATACAAATATTTTTTATCGATGGTGTCCATATTTGCATATTATAAATTGATGGTTTAATAGATATGAGTTGTGTTTATTCAAGTGTATACTTTACAATTTACATGTATACTTTGTGACTTACGTGTGTTCCAATGTATACTTTGTGACTTATGTGTTTTCATGCGTATACTTTGTATTTGTGCATATACTTTGTATTAAGTTGTGTATACTATGCATTCGTGCATATACTTCAAGGCATACACGTTTGTGACTACTTGTGCTTCCCTTATTCACATGTACATGCTTGACTTATTCGCGTGTATACTTAGTAATTGGTTAGCCCTAGTATTGATATTTGCTTTCCTTCATGGTTTGTCTTGAATAAATTAATTGATTGATGGTAAACAACTTTATCTAAAAGCAAAAAACACGTTTTCAATTGGTATTCCATGAAATGATTGATAAAAAGATTCTAATATATTTAATCCTTTGATTGGAACAACTCAATTAAGCAAAGGATACATAATCTCCACAACAGTTGCAAAACATAATATTCATAGTAGATGAAGTAGTCAACTTCTTAACACATTAACTATGTTACCAGGTTCTTCTATTTTAGCCCTAGTTTTGGTCCTGGTTCACTCAAGTGGTGTGGGTCTTGGTTCGGTTCACCTATGGGTTCGACCAAGGTCCTTCAATTTGGGGTCTGGTTCACCCAGGCAGAACCCAAGAGGACCCAAGCATAACCCAGACAAAACCCAGGTGAACCAAGACAAAACTCACATGCCTAGGCATTCAAAAAAGTGTTTTTTTGAACTTTTTTTAATGTTTTATGGAGTTTGACTTTGACCCACACCCAAGGGAACCCTAAAAGTGACCTCTAAATCACTTCAAACACCTTAACTACCTCATTCTTATTCATTTGTTTTGAAAACAAGAATTTTCATTCCAAGAAGCTGAGTTTTCATTTTTGCTTGCTAGATTGAAAGTGGATTGTGACACAACTTTCTTTTTTCAAAAATTGTTCTACATCATTGAACTGAGAATTTATCACACATCTATAGAGAAACAGAGGAATACTACAAAGTAAAACACATTACAATTTTGTTCTCATTGATTTGATGTACTCTCCAACATCTCTCTTCTCTCATGTGAAGAGTTAGAACTGATTGGCCATGCCTTTGCATCATTCAAGAAGTTTTTCTCTTTTTGACAATGTCAAAAGCATGGCTGCATAGAGATTAGGCAAAATACTTTTCCTTTTAGATTAGCAATTCATGGAAGTTTTAAAAAGTATCCTTGATATTACAAAAATATATGTGTTTATACACTTCAATTGTGCAGTCACCCTTTGGTTCTTTGAAAGAAAGATCTGCCTATGCCATTGTTACACTGCATAGGTAAACCAGATTTTGTATTGTGGAGCTATATTAAGCTACCACTCTCAAGACCAATGTAACAATGATACAAAATAATTTTTGAGACTGCAAGAAGACATCAAAATGGCTAATGTACTAAACAAATTCTTATGATTTATGAAGAACACTGATAACTCTACTCAGTTGGCTTCTTTTTTCAAAATCATACAAATTGAACCCTAGCATCAATATACTTTGTTTATCAAGCTACCACAGTTCAAATTTCAACGATGAATATTTATCATGCATGTTTTAAATGACATTCAAGTTTATGGTGGTTTTTTTGTTTATATAATGTTATGTGATATCTAATCCTAATTCATGCTTCTAGACTGCATATATATATATATATATATTGTTTTTACATGATTTTTGTACCAACAAACCCAAAATAAACTAAGCCCCCCTCCAAAAACATTTGGCCTAACCGGTGAACCGAACCCCTGAACCCAAACCCGAACCCAAACCTCAAAACCTATTCCAACACTCTTCATTCTTCCTGCACAAACTTAATTGACCACCAAATTATGATGCCTCTTGATTTTACCCACTTTTACTCCCTCAAACCTTTCTTTTTCATTCAAAACCGCTTGTTTTCCCAACTAGGGAATCATGCCATAACATAATTTTGACCTCCCTTGTCCTTGCATACCTTTTGAACACATCAAACTCCACAACCTCACCTTATTTCCAACCTATTCTAACTTATTTTCAAGTGATTTCTTCTTTTCACCTCTTCTAGCCTTGCTTTTAAGGGGCCTCAATTCTGAATTTTCAATAGGGGCAGCATTAGTAATCTCTTCGAATGCCTTTACCAATTCTATTTTCTTATTCCTACTCGCTATCCTACTTACATTAGATCCATATCACTGAGACACAACCTGAACAATAGGTGGAATGGCCTATTTCAACATATGACACTTGAACCCTTAAGGGATCGATTTGGTTGAACATAGCTCAAAGCAATTTTGTGTGTTTGGGTGCGAAAGAAGACCATTCCTAGTGTAAATATACCTATTTGGACGCATTGGAGCAACTCGTTTGGTCACACTAGTTGCAGAACGAAAGTTACACCACTTTGCAACTTTCCACTACCTGCATTTGCCACTTTTTCCATCAACTAAAAATTGGACACCACGGGAAAACCACTTTGAGATAACAAAAACTAAGAGAGGTTATTGTAGAGTGGACCAATGCAATCCCATATGATCAGACAAGAAGTTTCTAAGCATCACGATATCTAAGTAACAACATGCTGAAGTTTCCAAACATTTTGCACTTTAGACCCTTAAGGGATTGATTCGGTTGTATGTAGCTTAGAGCAATTCTGTGTGTTTGGGTGTGAAAGAGGACCATTCCTAGCATAAAAATACATATTCAAATGTGTTGGAACAATTTTTTTGGTAATACGAAGTTCAAAACAAAAGTTGCACCACTTTGCAACATTCCACTACTTTCATTTGACACTTTTTCCATCAACTAAAAATTGGACGCCATAGGAAAACCAATCTGAGATAACAAAAACTGAGAGAGGTTATTGTAGAGGGTCCCAACACAATCCCATAAGATCAGACGAGAAGTTTCTTAGCATCATGATATTTGAGTAACAACATGCTAAAGTTTGTAGCCATTTTGCACTTTGGACCCGTAAGGGATTGATCCGATTGAACGTAGCTTGGAGCGATTCCTCGTGTTTGGGTGTAAAAGAGGACCATTCCTAGCATAAAAATACCTATTAAAATGCATTGAAACATTTTTTTTGGTCACACGAGTTGCAGAACGAAAGTTGCACCACTTTGCAACTTTCCACTACTTGCATTTGACACTTTTTTCATCAACTGAAAACTTGACGCCATGGGAAAACCACTCCAAGATAATAAAAAATGAGAGAGGTTATTGTAGAGGGGCTCAACGTGATCCCATAGAATCAAAAGATAATTTTCTAATCTTCAAAGTATCTGAGTAACAACATGTTGACATTTGTAGTCATTTTGCACTTTCAACCCTTAAGGGATCGATCCGGTTAAACGTAGCTCAGATCAATTCCATGTGTTTGGGTATGAAAGAGGACCATGCATAGTGTAAACATACCTATTTGGACATGTTGGAATAGTTCATTTGGTCATACGAGTTGCAGAACGAAAGTTGCACCACTTTGCAACTTTTCACTACTTGCATTTGACACTTTTTCCATCAACTGAAAACTAGACACCACAGGAACACCACTCTGAAATAACAAAAAACAAGAGAGGTTATTGTTGAGAGTCCCAGCACGATCCCAGAGGATAAGACAAAAATTTTCTAAGCATTACGGTATCCGAGTAACAACATGATGAATTTTGCAGTCATTTTGCACTTTGGACTCTTAAGGGATTGATCCTGTTGAACATAGCTCAGAGTGATTCCACTTGTTTGAGTGTAAAATAGGACTATTAATAGCATAAAAATACCTATTCATATGCGTTGAAATAGTTCATTTGGTCACACGAGTTACAGAATGAAAGTTGCACCACTTTGTAACTTTCCTCTGCTTGCATTTGACACTTTTTTCATCAACTAAAAATTGGACACCATTGGAAAACCATTCTGAGATAACAAAAACTGAGAGGTTATTGTAGAGGGGCCCAATGTGATCCCATAGGATCAGACGAGAAGTTTGTAAGTGTCATGGTATTTGAGTAACAACATGTTGAAGTTTGCAGACATTTTGCACTTTGGACCCTTAAGGGATTGATTCAGTTGAATGTAGCTCGGAGAGATTCCGCGTGTTTGGGTGCGAAAGAAGACCATTCCTAGCATAAAAATACCTATTTAGATGCGTTGGAATAGTTTGTTTGGTCACACGAGTTGTAGAACGAAAGTTGCACCACTTTGCAACATTCCACTACTTGCATTTGACACTTTTTCCATCAACTGAAAACTGGAGCCACAAGAAAACCATTATAAGAATAAAAAAAAAATTAGAGAGGTTATTGTAGAGGGGCCCAACATGATCCCATAGGATCAGACGAGAATTTTCTAAGCATCACAGTATTTGAATAACAAAATGCTGAAGTTTGCAGCCATTTTGCACTTTGGACCCTTAAGGGATTGATCCGGTTGAACGTAGCTCGGAGCAATTCCACGTGTTTGGATGTGAAATATATAATGAATAATGTAAACATACCTATTTGGATGTGTCAGAATAGTTCATTTGGTCACACGAGTTGCAGAACGAAAATTGCACCATTTTGCAGCTTTCCACTACTTGCATTTGATACTTTTTTCATCAACTGAAAACTGGACACCATAGGAAAACCATTCTGAGATAACAAAAAATGAAAAAGGTTATTGTAGAGAGGCCCAACACAATCTCATAGGATTGAATGAGAAGTTTCTAAGCATCACGGTATCTGAGTAACAACATGCTGAAGTTTGCAGACATTTTGCACTTTGGTCACTTAAGGGATCGATTCAATTGAACATAGCTCAGATCAATTCCATATGTTTGGGTGTAAAAGAGGACCATTCCTAATGTAAAAATACATATTCAAATGCATTGAAATAATTCTTTTGGTCACACAAGTTGCAGAATGAAAGTTGCACCACTTTGCAACTTTCCACTACTTGCATTTGACACTTTTTCCATCAACTGAAAACTAGACACCATAAGAAAACCATTCTGAAATAACAAAAACTGAGAGAGATTATTGTAGAGGGCCCAACACAATCCCATAGAATCAAACAAGAAGTTTCTAAGCATCATGATATACAAGTAACAACATGTTGAAGTTTGCAGTCATTTTGCACTTTGGACCCTTAAGGGATCGATCTGGTTGAATGTAGCTCATAGCGATTTCGCATGTTTGGATGTGAAAGATGACCATTCCTAGCATAAAAATACCTATTTATACACATGAGTTGCAGAACGAAAGTTGCACCACTTTGCAACTTTCCACTATTTGCATTTGACACTTTTTCCATCAATTGAAAACTAGACACCATAGGAAAATAACTCCGAGTTAACAAAAAATGAGAGAGGTTATTGTAGAGGGGCCCAACACGATACCATAGGATTAGATGAGAAGTTTCTAAGGGTCACGGTATACGAGTAATAGCATGTTGAATTTTGCAGCCATTTTTCATTTTGGACCCTTAGGGGATCGATCCAGTTGAACGTAGCTCGGAGCGATTCTGCGTGTTTTGGTGCGAAAGAGGAATATTACTAGCGTAAAAATACCTATTCAGACGTGTTGGAATAGTTTTTTTGGTCACACTAGTTGCAGAATGCAAGTTGCACCACTTTGCAACTTTCCACTACTTGCATTTGACACTTTTTCCATCAATTGAAAACTTGACACCACAGGAAAAACCACTCCGAAATAACAAAAAATGAGAGAGGTTATTGTAGAGGATCTCAACACAATCTCATAGGATCAAGCGAGAAGTTTATAAGCATCATAGTATCCGAGTAACAACATGTTAAAGTTTTCAGCCATTTTGCAATTTGGACCCTTAAGGGATCGATTCAGGTGAACATAGCTCAGAGCGATTCTGCTTGTTTGGGTGCGAAAGAGGACCATGCATAGCGTAAAAATACCTATTTGGATGTGTTGGAACAATTCGTCTAGTCATACGAGTTGCAGAACGAAAGTTGCACCACTTTGAAACTTTCCACTACTTGCATTTGACACTTTTTCCATCAACTAAAAACTAGGCACCACAGGAGAACCACTCCAACATTAAAAAACTGAGAGAGGTTATTATAGAGGGCCCAATGCAATCCCATAGAATCAAATGATAAATTTCTAAGAATCACAATATCCGAGTAACAACATGTTGGAGTTTGTAGCCATTTTGCACTTTGGACCTTTAAGAGATCGATCTGGTTGAACATAGTTCAGAGTGATTCCACTTGTTTGGGTGTGAAAGAGGACCATGCCTAGTGTAAACATACCTATTCAGACGCGTTGGAATAGTCCGTTTGGTTACATGAGTTGTAGAATGAAAGTTGCACCACTTTGCAACTCTCCACTGCTTGCATTTGACACTTTTTCCATCAACTAAAAACTGGACACCACAGGAAAACCACTTTGAGATAACAAAAACCAAGAGAGATTTTTGTAGAGGGCCCCAATGCAATCTCATAGGTTCAGATGGAGATTTCGTAAGTGCCATGGTATCTAAGTAATACCTTGTCAAAAATTGCTACCCTTTCGCACTTTGGGATTTGATGTTTCATTGAACTGTACGGTTTTGTATAGGGTGATTGTGTTATCTTTTCAATGGAATTTGGTGGGAAAAAGACTTAACTCCGTTTTAGTTTTGGTTTGGTTGGATTTCAAGTGATTTTGTGCATTTTAGAAGCCAATTACTAAGGGTCGGTATGTATACCCTCTTTTAAGGGTTTTGAGTGCATTAAAATGTCATATTAAGTCTTTCACCCACTGTATGCTTCTATAACTCAATGGAAAGACTTAGTTATGGTTATAAAACATGTGTACAAAGTTTTGGCCACAAGGGAGGTGAATAGAGGGTTTTAAGGTGATGCCCTAGATGTCAAATGGTGCATTTTTTAGTGGAAAATGGTTGTTTACTGCTAGGGTTTGAAGAAATATTTTGGGGTAGTGATATCTCTTGAACTTTTAAGCTTGTTCAGATCTTTTTGAAGGTTTTTTAGGCTTTGGTTGGCTATGGGAAGGTTTAGAGTATGGGTTTTCAATAAACCCTTACCTAACTTGTGAAAGAAGAGGGTTTTGGGGTTTGTTATGTTAGAGGGCTTGTTGATTCAATTCAAGGTGGAGGAACTCTTTTCAACATCAACTAATCGGACCTCAACAAGAAACCAACCTTGAAATCACAATCACCCAAATTGAATCAACTAACAAAAATAGGCTTATAGTCTCCAAATATCATCTAATCGGCTTATCTTTTAGAGGTCATCCAATGGCCAACCAAACATCAATCAAGCTTTAAAATAGACCCTAAGACAAATTCCCAAGAGATCATACCATGTTTCTTTGTACCATCATTAAGATCCAATAGACCACCTTGCACAAAGGCTACTAAATTAGCCCTAATTACAAAGAGATGGCCTTTTAAACATTAGATCTTCACTCAAACTCCTCAAAAATCAGTATGTTATGTGTGAAAACCTCCAATTCCATGATTTGTTTCCAGTTCTAAGACCTCTAGACCCCTAATACACCAAACCCTCAATTTCAAGCAAAATACTTGGGATTTTAATGAAACTCCTATCTCCAGGACCTGCTAGACCCAAAAAAAGCACCAAACACACTTACCAGACCCTACACATGGTGAATAATATATTACATGGATATTCCTTCCTACCTTTTGTCAAAACACCACTTGAAACCCTTATTTTCATCATGAAAATACCCTGCTACAACCCTAGAACATCATCCCAAACACCCAACCTTGACTCCACAACATTCTAAATAGGTTAGACATGTACTTTACAAGTTAGAGGACCCATTCCACAAGTTATAGTAAGCACAAAAAGTGGGATGGGTTGAATTACATCATGAAACCCTTAAATCCAAGAACACTGTGAAAGTAGGTAGTAGCAGTAAAAACAAGATAAATTTCACTATACAAAGAGTTAGAACCTCTAAATAGGTTCAAATGAAAGATAATTGATAAATATACAACATCCAATAGGTCTAAAATAATATTAGATCCATAAAGACCACACAACAACAAGAAAAGTGAGAAAAACTAGTAAATTTTTGGAAAATAACGTTCTTCTTGATAAAAAATGGGTTACAAATCAACCATCAACCTCTCCTTCAAGGAATTGAAGGTTATTATACATGTTTATCGTAGGAACAATAAAATTAGAGGGTTTGAAAGGAACTTCATGAAAACCAAGCTCTCGAAATGGAATATCAATCTCTAGTTCAAAATATTTTAGATGAGGCTCCTCCCATAGCTCTCTTACTCGCTTGAAAAATCCTTGATACTCTGTATTGATTTTATTTTTCCTATCCTTCTCTTGTTCTTCTTCCTCAATTTCATCAGGATCATACATTCACCTTCTTTCCCCTCCTAAATTTTGGACCACATCCATTACCTCCACATAAAACTGGACATCCTTGGTCTTCTTGGTTCCCACACCTTTATATGGTTATGCAAATAAAAATGAAGCAAAGTAATCATCTCCTTCTCCACTAGTTGGAAGAATACATGATTAATGTTTTGATACATGATATTAGCTCTCTCTTCTACTCTCATGGTTGAATACCAAAATCTAGTATGGTGGGCCTCTAGAGTTCTAGTCATCTTTCTTCCTCTTCCACCAAATGTTGGCCTGATCCACACATCTGCCAGCCTAGTTGACATTGTTTTTGAAAGCTGAAGTTTCTCATGAGTCACCAGTGTAGCTCTCTCTACCTTTTCAGACTCTTTCAATGCTACAAATCATCTCTAGGATTTAATCATTTGTACCACATGGTTGATGTGCTTTGAATCCTTGCATCTAAAGGAAATTTCCTCAACATAAATATTGCTAGGGAATTTTAATGTTGCCATTGTAGTTGGTATTAAAGCTGGTACCTACAACATTGAAAATTATCCTTATATAAAAATTCCCTCCATCTTGTTGGCTTGTAACACTCTTGATGGTGGCTACATGAAATCTGATTTTGATTCCTCTTCTACATCAGAGGGTTCATATCCTTGTTCTGACTCTTTTGAATTATTAGAATAAGAATCACTAGCTTCCATATTCAAAAATTCTCAACCACCATCTTCAATAAATTTATCTGGATCATTAGTAATACTCTTCAAAATTGACCACCAGTTCAAGTTCATTCTGCTTTGATAATACTTTATATCCATGGAGTTCAACCATTCATTGATGCCATCAAGTGAAGATTGAGGAATGGCGTCAATGCGGAGTACATCCCGCTTGAATTATTTGAAAATAATAGCCATATCAAATTATTTTTTACCAAGTCATACTCTCTCAAGGTTAACAATCTCAATCTCACTAATAGTGATTACTAAGAAAGGTAATTCCACCAACTCTATCAAACAGTTTACCATAGGAACAATAAAAGCAAAGGCTTTGAAAGGAACTCCATGAAAACCAAGCTCTCTAAATGGTATATCAAACTGTCATTCTTGCACATTTACAACCAAATTCAAAGATTTTCCTTCAAAAGGCTACAAATTCAAATATTGACAATTTTGTAGCAAGAATGCATTGCTTTTTTGGCTGAGATTCTCTTCAATGGCTCAAAAATTAGTATTTTTTGCAAGGAGATACCAATCAATTTTTACTAGTCCAGTTACAAATACACAAAGTAAAAGAATAAAAAGAAACAACTCATCCAAAATGGAAATGAAATGAAAATAGATGGAAGGCACTTATAGATAGGCATGGCAGTCTCTCAACTTAGTCACTCCTTGTCATACATCTTCATTGGGAGTTCCAAGATACCTATTGCACACAACACCTCTCATGAATAGAATAGCTTGAAATTCGAGATTCTCTTATAATGTCTACATCATAGGTGCTCATGATAAGGTTAAATTCAAATGAATAACATGAAATTCCCTCACCAAGCTTCACACACACTTTTGTAATGGCTTATTTAATCATAATTGAGATTTGTCAAGATCATCAAAATAGGGATGTTGCATTGCTTTTCTTCCTGAGATTCTCTTGCATGGCTCATAAATCTGCATTTTCTGAAGGGGACACCAATCAATGTTTACCGCATTACTTACAAATACACAAAGTAAAATAAGATGATAGCATTGGAATCAAACAAATTAACATGGATACAAATATAAATTATTAAGAACCATTGTACATATACTTACAAATTAATCCAATGAACCATCTGGGTCTGCTCTACTCTTTATTGTGTTAAGTATTGCCTCATGGTTGGACTCACAGACCTTCCACAAGGTCTACTTCAAAGGTCTACCCCCATATTTGGTCAAACGAATATTGGAGGCCACGACAAGGTTTGAGTAATGAAGAATCTTACGATGAGTGTCAAAGTCCTAAAACGACCAATGTTTAACACTCTTATATGGGTACCTTCTAAGCCACGTTCAAGTAACAACAACTGAGCCTATAGGGTATTCAATGTTTTCTCCATCTATAGCTGGGCCTTCCAATTTATTTTTGGCCTCAACACACCGACAAAAGTAATAGTCCATTCCCTCTTCGTTGTCTTCATCTGCAATAATTGCATAAACATGCCCTACAACGTTATGTGCGACATATCTCTTGAAATTATTCAACATTACGAATACAATATAAAGTAAGATAACAATATGGAATTTCAAAAACTAAGCAAGTAGATATATTACCTGGTTCAACTAGATATGATATATGGTCAAATTCAACTGATGATTCCATCTGTGTTAGTTCCAATGTCGTCGGAGGGCAATACGTGTGAAGTGGGCTAAGATAACTTGTCAACCATTTGTCAACCTAGTCCCCTAACTCACAATCATTCCAAGCTTGCATTGTACATGAAGAAAAAAAGCATGCCATCTTACGTGTATCAATACTTAATGAACCTACATTTGAGCTAAGGAAAGAGTGTAGCTCACTCGATCTTATTAGTGTACAAAAATCCTCATATGGTGCAATGTTAGTATCATCCATCAACCAAAAAAATCTATGAACTGAAGACTTACCTTCATTACCTAGACCCATCGAAGCATTACACCACTTGACGATTGATCTTGCATATGTCAACTTTGCACTATCTTTATACTTTAACTCTTCTCGTGCTAATGCTCTTTTCACACATGCTCCTACACCATCATGCTCCCCCTTTCCATGCTCAGCCTCACAAAATTTCCACATATACTGAATACCTATAGTGAGATGCATCTTGCACAACTAGTAGAACATGCACGTGTTCTTGAACTGTGTTGCATAGTTATTCGACCATATTATATGCCGACCGTATGTTATGCCCCTCTGAGCCAAATCACTATAGAACATCTAGAAGCAACCTTGCACAAAATTTGGAGAATGTGTGCGATCATCATTAATATAAAAGTGATACTCCCTCAATACCCTCCTTTGGTCCTTTATACTATCAGCTGCATGAATGAATGCTATGTACACAAATATCGAAACTTGTGTGGAGTTGTAATATTGTGACTGCACCTCACACTGTGGTTGTAGAGTGTAGTTCTCTGCAAATTCAACCACTGATACTATGCTACCAACTAGAAAGGTGTCCTTGCATACCTTGAATTGTGTTTCTAGCCATCAGGCTGTATGGGTATGCCTTGCATACTCATACACTAGATTCTCACAGTAATGGATATACTCTGATACACTAGAATCTTATCAATAACCAAATCACACCTTTTTTCTTGAGAACCATCTTTTGTAGCATATGCCACTATTTTATACTTTCTGAACTCTACTAGTTTTTGTCCCACCTCATCTTTGCTTTCCATATGTTGACATACTAGCATTCGTTGCAAGCCACCGCAACGCTTGCATGAACCATCCAAGCATGTTGTCCTATAGAATATTTGGCCATCCTTTATTTCACATAAATTTTTTGATAAGAACTCTCTTGAATATTTTGGTGGGGCTTCTATGCCGAAATCCTATAAAACATCATTAGTATGCAAATCTAAACACATAGAACGATAAACATCATAATGGTTAGAAAATTCAATATGTAGTCTACAACAAGTAGTGGGTGTGTGATTTATCTTGACATAAAAAGGTTTAATCATTTCAAAAGATCTTTGAGAAATACTAATCTGAGGATAATCATTTTGAAATTTATGAAAAAATTGGGTTTGAGTCGTATCCAAAAAATGCTTTGGATGTCTCTCACGGTTCTGACTATCGATTTTCCTTCTTACAACATCCCTTTGATTTAGAGATGGCCTTGTATTATTCTTCCAATACTCTTCAATTACTATTCTCAATGCTTCAACAACTTTTTTATCTTTATGTGGCAGTCTCCCCGAGAATTCCCATAATTCATTTGAATCGGTGCCCTCAATTATTTTCCGCCTTTGAATGACCTTTGATAAAGTTTTTCTACCAATTCCCATTTGGTCACTTGTCTTTTTAATGAGACGAGATCTCTTTTTTTGATAGCTTACCAAAGTCGATGTAATGACATGTTGGGTGACATTACTATCCTTTGAGCGTGAGGTCTTACCCACACTCTCATAAGCATCCATTAGATTCTTCACAATAGTGTTTTCACTTGATGCATTCGATGTTCTCAACCCAAGAGTCTTCATGATGTTTCTTTACTTTAAACCCTGCATCATTTGAACAAATAGTTGACATCTTGCGGTCTCATTTAACCTTTCAAAGAAGATTTTCCAATTCTTATCAACATATCATCTACAAGTGCATTCTGGAATCTTACCTTCCATGTGCTGCAAAATATCCTTATCAATATTAATAAAAAACTTTGGCTTTCTATGCAAAATTCTAGGTGGTGTTCTCCTAGGTACATATATCTCAACATTAGCAATTTCATCAATACTTAATTGAGGTGGGCTAGATTGTGTACCTTCGATCAAGGGTGGAGTAGAAGACATACCTTGATCTTCACGTGGGGATGATGGCCTACCTTTTTCGTCAAATCCGAGTGATGATGTACTCTCAACTTGAGATGTGGTGGATGGTGGCCAACCATATTCACTTGTAGTAGATGGTGTCCCTCCATATTCACTTGTGCTTAATAGTGTCCCTTCGTATTCACTTGCGGTAGAGGGTGTGTCTCCAACTACGGTATCTGCATTTGTCCTAGCATGATGCTTTCACATTCATTCCCTTTGTGCTGCCAATTTCTTTTCTCTTTTGGACGGTTGAGGTTTTTCTTCAATTGGTTTGTTTTCATCAATCGTTTTCAATTTCTTATTTTTACGATATGTTGCCACCCGTTCTCTCTCTTGTTATTTGAAGGTTTCATACTCTTCATATGTTAGTTTCTTCCTTGTTCGTTTCTTCGGCATGGCGGATAATTTGACCTGTAGCATTGTAATGAGATGAATATTAGTTCCTCAAAAATGTATCCATTAAAATAAATGAAATATATATGTCATTCAAGGCTTTATAAATAGAAAACATAGGTGATGATGTAGCTTTACTGATGAGGTATTTTAGAAATAGAGATGAAAACCAAAATAGTTTAAATTAGTGCTATCAATGTGGGAGGAGTTGGTGCAGGAGCACCATTTAAAGTTGTTAATCCATTTAAGGTTGAATAAGGTGTAGATTATAGTTTTGGAGGAATTTTGTCTTAATAAGGTCTATAAGACCATGTGCTGATGTAATTGGTCATTTTTTCAATAGTATTTAGGGGTCTAGGTAGTAGAATTTTCAAAATATGCAAAAAGTGCTAAGTTGTGAAATTAACAAATAGTGAAGTGTTTGATGTAGACCTGGGAGGCTCAATCACAACCAATTTGAAAACATTCCTTTAAGAGGCATCTAACAAGATTAATATGACCTATTTGAACAAACCAAAAAACCATCAAAGCTTGACAATCATCATAAATTAGATTTGACACTTTCACCCCTTGAATCCTAGTAGTAGTGGAAACTCAGTTTTTTCCACATAACTCAAATGTTCTCCAAAACACCAGACAAAATCTTGATGGTTTTAGACACCCATTTCAGATTTATTACACATATCTCAATTTTAGGTACAATTCCTTTGGACCAAATGCCCAAAAACACCCCTTCTAGGTTAACCTAATTAGGTTGATTAGGCCTAATTTGCAAAGAAACATGCCCTCAAACTTATCACAGGACCTTGAAACCCTGGGAAAACATTTCTTAGGTTCCCAAACCTCCAAAATCACAACTAGATTTCTCTGGTACGGACAAATTCATGCCAAACTTGAAAACCCTTGTTTTATGCACTATTCAAGAGGGTTTATTGAATATGATACTTCCACAACCTCCTAGACTTTAAAACCAACTTGAACAAAGGAAATTAAACCTACACATGACTAAAATTTCAAAGCATTATGACCTCCCATAGAGATTCTTCCAAACCCTAGGCCTAAGCCCTCATTCACATGCATTTTTCTTCACAAAACTCAATGTAGCAGTAGGTTTATTACTCCTATTTCTTTCCTAGAACTCAAATAATGCATCCTAAACTTAAATCAAACATCATATGGTCCCTTACATGAGTTATAGTTGCCACAAAAGATGTAAGGGACCTTTAAATCATGTTTTATTCACAAAACCTCAAAACAGGGGTTCTCGGGTTGTGCACAAGAAAACCCTTAAAGAAAGTTTAAAAGTATTTATTAGGCCCTCAAACTAGATTTAAATCATAGAAGACTCATGCCCCTACACTATTCCAAAATATACTTTCATAATACAAGACTGTACATTACTGTACAGGTCAGGAAAAAACTAGAAAACACAGAAAATTGTTGCTAAACTTGAGATTTCAATGTATTTTCTTCTCAAAAACTCCAAATAAAACTTGAATTCTATGTATACATGCCATTTAAAGGATTCTTCTTCACATCCCACTGACCAACTACCTTGCAACTGAATTTCAAATCCTTAATGACCATTGAACGCCAAGTTTACATCATTTACACATGATATAACAATATTACTCATATTGTAAGTTTGCACCCCTAACACCTATAACTCACTAAAACCACACCAATGGATTGAAATGAACCTTATTACATCCAAAAAACACTAATATTGCACACTTTACATGTAAATTCAAAAATTTTCCCTCAAAGGCTACAAAGATACTTTAGTGCAAGATCACCATTTTTCACATTTTAGCACCTAAACTCAAAAAATCAACCTAATACATGCTTAGTGGTCTTGATTGACCTTATTAAAAAAAAAAATTCTCAAAGACTCATCCACCTACCTATTAACCTCCTAATTACCATCAAATGATCAAATAAGGAGGATGATGTGTAGGTGCTCTTGCACCAAGGTTGTAAAAGTGTATTAAAGAGGGAGACCAACGGTCACCTTTTTCAAATGTTAGTTTTGGAAGTTGAAGTGGTTTGTTTTAGGAGGGAAAAATTATAAAATTCCTTGAGAAACTTGAATGGAGGATGATCCTTGGATTGGGTGTCAAACCAAATGAGGAAATGTTGAGTTTTCCTTAAGAAAAATGAGGTTTTGGTGAGTGAAATTGAGTTTCTAAGTTGGGTAGTGCTATTTTATGTTAGATTGGACATGAGCAGGGTATTTTAGGATTGTTTGAATAGTTGTCAAGTTTTGGAGTGTTTGGCAAGTGCTACTTTCAATAAAACCTAGGGTTTCTAAGTGTAGGGAGAGGGTTTCATGGTTTGGGTGGTAAATGATTGAATCTCTACAATCTAACATTGTAATTTGAAGTTTTGATAGATATAAAGTGCTTCCCCAAGGTTTCAGGAGATTTGGACAAGTTTTGAAGGTGTTCCCTTTGTAAAAGTGGGCTAATTTGGGCCCTTAAAAGCATAGAAAACCTGATTTGTGTAGTTTGGTACAAAACAAACATTGGTGATTATTGGAAATGTTTAAAGGATCTATAATGGGTCCCTGATGTGTGTTGTGTTGTGAGTTGAAAGGTTGTGTGAGTGGAATTATACCCGATTGAGTGACTTTGATATGCTACAAGGAATAGTGTGAATTTGTTGAATGAAGAGGTCCTGATGAAATTGTAAATTGAAAATTGTGTTTGTAGATTGGAGTTGTGTGTTTGTGTGTTGTAGGCCTCCCCCTATTGAATTAGGAGTATATTCCAATTTTTTAGAGACATGTATGGAAAATTTGGTAGCATAGACAAGGCAATCAACTGATTTGTATAATTGTTTGACAAAATACCTCAATGAAAGCTTTGGAAGCATACACAAAGTAAGTCAATTGTTAAATAACAAAAGGACTTAAAGAGATGTGGTTTAAAAATGTAATTGGAAAGTATATCAAATTGTGTAATTTAAAATGTCCATTGACAAACTAAGGTTGTAACATGACAAACAAACAATGATAACCATGGAATATGCAAAACAACAAAAATGAAAGCAAGCCATAATAGAATGAAATAAAATGTACAAATACTTCACATACCTAAAAAACCAGTGTTTCAAATGGAGGAGATCTACCCAATTATGTAGCCTTTGCTTCTTCTTTCCTTAAACTCCTCAACAATTTGACTTTTTCAAAATCTTGTTCCCCTCCAAACTTCAATTGTATATCAGTTATCACTAGAATTCAAAATTGAATTTATATTAAATATGCCTTTCAATGTGAAAACTCTGCTATTTCATGCAAAGGTGGTGGAATCTAAAAATCATGCAT
>VDFB02000015.1:575568954-575585505 GCA_007258455.2 Sequoia sempervirens | reverse complement strand
TTATAAATTAACCATTCATCAAAATTTCAAATAAATTACATTTTTAGAAACTAAAATCCATTCTACATTTTTTTTTTTAAATCAATTACTTTCCAAAATTTGTAGGGGGAGCACAACCAAAATTCTTCTTTTTAGGAAGTGCCCACTTAGAAAATTAGTAAAAAATCAAATATTCATTAAAAAATTATCAGAAAAATATACATCAAATAGATACTATTAGCCAACTTCTGACTGTAGCGATTTTAAAATACTACAAAAAAGTTCACCATACTAGGGTCGTACAAGAGTTGCTATGTTATGTTTTTCTAACAAAAACAACACCAATTTGTGTACATACCTCTTTTGAACCCCTTAATCTCAACCGTTTTCAAAATAAATTAGTAGTTTAGAAAGTAGACTCGAAGCACTTCGGTCGTTGTTTTTGTTCCATCTCAAAATTTTGAGTGTAACTATCCTCAATTTCACGTCCAAGGTCAATATTTCTCGATTTCAGAGAAAAAGTGTCCACTTAAGCCCCCTTTTTGGGAACCATCTTGGTGCACTTACCCAAAAAATTCTTTAGAAATTTGTTAGGGAAGTTTGGTGTAAGTGATATTCCTCTCCCAGTAAAAGTAGTTGAAGTTGGATCATCCTTTGGTAAGGCGGTGAAAAAGTAGAAGAGAGAAAGAGGGTTGGCTGGTGACACTCCTTTGGCACCAAAGTCAACAAAAGTTGAGGGAAAAGGTAAAGGGAAGATAGTTGTGGATGAAATCAATGAAGATTCTCATGAATATACATCAAGAGATGAACAAAACTAGTTGAACCGGATGTGATAATAGCAGAAGAAAGTGATGAAGAAGGTGCTTTATTCAAAGCAAAGATACTGTCAAATTTTTAGGAAGAAGATGGAATGCAAAAGATAACTGACATATGGATAAATGGACCATCATATGAACAAGACTTCATTGAGGACACTCTAGGAAAATACTTTGTGGAAAGTAACATTGAATTGGAAATTTTACATAATGCACTTCCAGAAGAATTGATCAAATGTATCAGAGAGGCTATGGCCTTTGTGCCTCAGGACAAAAAAAGAGGAGGAAATAATCTCACATCTAAAGATGTAGTTTAGGCTATCTCTCGCCAAATTGAAAAATAAAATGAATATACTAAGACAATGCATTGACTCAACGAACAAGATCTACAATTATTGTCTTAGGTGGCCTCATGTGGTTGGTAAATACAAGGACAAGTTGGAGAAAATTGAGAATGAGTTGATCAGAATCGGTCAGGATTACAGTATGTTTTAGGACAAGGATGGAGAAGTTAAGAAGAAGGTTCATGAGTTGTAGGTTGAGCATGCAAAGGTTCACTTTTCCAAAAACACTCTTATGGATACTTTCTGGAAAGTGAAGGATCAGACTGAATGCATATTAGAGAAAATGGTTGAAGTTCTGAAGAAAGGAGATAAGTTGGAAGAAGCTATTACCATTCCTGAATCCCTTGTCTAGGTCATCAAAAGGACATTAGAAAAAAATAGTCTGATAATAGCTATTGGGATTGCAGTAGACTCTTGGAAGAAATTTCTTCTAGAAATGAAAGATAGGTATAAAATAATTTTCTGAATTTAGCAGCAGTTGCAACCTTTTTTTGATCAATTGGGGGAGAGAATGTAGTAAGAGAGAGCGTAGTAAAGATACTAAGGGGGAGAGAAAATTAGTGGAAGTTTTTGTCATTGATGTCAAAGGGGGAGATAATGCAGTGAGAAATTCCTTGACATCCAAAGGGGGAGCAGTGTTTTGCTGTGTTTTGAAGCTTTGAGTTTTGGTTCTGACACTTAGTCATTTTTCACTATGTGTTGCCATCAATTCCAAAGGGGGAGATTGTTGGCATATGGCTTTCAAATATTATTTTTGGTTGCTAGTGTTGTCATTGATGGCAACTGGAGTCTTTAGTATGGTCCACAGTTTAGAAGTAGCTCATACCAGCAGGAAAAGTAGAAGACATTATTCTACCAGAAGAAAGAAAAAAGAATAGAGTATCTAGTTGGTAAGTTGGTCTGAATACTTCACCGGATCATTATTTTGTTGTGTGGATCCCCAGGGAAGCTTGTCAAGCATGTATGTTACCTGATTGGTAATTTTTACAGTGTTGCATTGATCGGTGTATGAATTTGGAGATTCAGTAGAATGACTTATTGTTTATTTTCTCATTATGGCCGACCTGGTGTATATAGCATGTCACGGATGTATAAGGAGTAGTTGTTTCAACTATTTCTTGTGTTAGGAATTTTGATTTGGGTCGCTACTATAGTCTAGCCAACTTGTGTGGGTACGCATTAATTCTAATTGGTGATTTGAGCCAACATGTGGAAGAATATTATATTTTTTTTAAAAGCCAACATATAGAAATGAAATCCTTGTTAGTGGATATATATATGAGATTAGTTGATTCATTTTGTAGAGAGTGAAGAAGTGTGAAAGTGTGCGAGTATTAGAAGGGTTTTCAGAAGGGCCGAAAACATAGTAGAGCAAAGCAGAGAAAAAATAGAGTCAGTCAGAAGGGCTAAAGATCATTTTAAATGAGCCTCATTGGAACTGAATCTAGGCATTTGTAGATGCTATATTTTTAGTTCAACTTTTTTTGTATTCTCAAATATTTTGTAAGGCAGTGAACCTTCCTTATTTTGAGCAGTAAGCTTTAAGCAGTGTGCCTGAATGTAAGTGCATTCCCTTTTGATCATACTTTTAACAAAGTATACTTTGTGGATTGATCTCCACCGTGGTTTTTCCCCTAACAGGGTTTCCATGTAAAAATCTTGGTGTTATGGTGTTCACATTATCTCTTTAATGTGTTTGCATGTTTCCTTTTGGTTATATACTATGGATGTTATTAAAGCTTAATATTGTTGTTGATAGTTTAAGATTTGATTTGAAATTCAAATATTGTGGAACACTAATTCACCCCCCCTCTTAGTTTTCCTAGTGTCCAACAATTGGCTACCATTTCTTCTAGAAGAATTCTCCCCTAATATGGTGACCTGCCTTATGCTACAGCTTTAATATTCAATTTTAGTTGCTCTTCTTCATTTCTCAAGTTTGATAATTGTGGCATGGCCAATTAAAATTTCTTCCTGCAATTTTTGTGATAGGGCTAACATCGATGAAGGCTCTTTTCCTTACATTATTGATGCCACAACCTCCTTCAACTGCCCCTCGCCTCTTTCAACCGTGCCCTTCCTCTGTTTCCTTCCATTTCCCCCTCTCATTTGCTAGTCTGAGTTAAAATAATGTTCAATGGAAGTGGGAAGGTGAGGCATTTCCTTTCATCTGGAAATTTAATCGACCCAACGTAATTCCCTTCAAATTCCTTACATTATTTTGGCATTCTTGAAAATATTTGATCAAAATTATAATTCACAAATAAATAGATTTATATTGGTTTTCCAATGTGGCATTTCAGACTCACTCAAACTGGAGATCAAAAGTACATCCTCCACATATTCGTATAATGCAAAAGAAACAAATATATGGCTACACTAATCAACATGATTTACTCATCAACTAAAAATTGAGTTTTGTGATAACTTTTTTGAAAAGCTCAAAAACTTATGAAAACTTACGAAGGTGTGTAACTCAACATTTCGTAGCCTCCCATCAAATCATTCTACTTCAAGCATTATGAAACTCAAGATTTTAATGTTTCGCGGATTTTCCAATGCAAGTTGTGAAACCATCATTTTTTCAAAATCAGAAGGCATTTGACCATGAAATCTTCAACATTAAATCTAGAGTGAAGTCAACAATTTGCTTGTAAGAGGATTCACCATGAAAGCTCATCGATCACTCAAAGCAATATTTTTTTTAGATGACACAAGATTGTGTGTCTACCTAGATGCTTTTGCATCATTTCTTCTCTTGAAAGCGCTGGTAAGAGAGAGTGAAGTTGAAGTCTACATACACCTCTCTTTCTGGTAACTTCAAACATGAGGCAAATGTATCCCTATTAATTCTAATCACCAGTCTATTATTGCTTTTTCTAATTTCCCTTATTTTTGGGTCATAGTGATTTATACATTCCAAGACTAGGTATGTGCATTGTACTACTTCAGGGAAAGAAATTTATTGGGAAAACTGGACAAATGCTCATAACCCAAATACTTAAACTTCATGATGAATAAAACCCAAGTGAATGCAAATGTAATTCGTATATGAAAATGATTCAATTTCCATATACAGGCTATTTAAATAGTGCTCAATTCTCCAAATTCACAAGAATTTCCCTCAAATTGTTCTATGATAAGATAAAGCTAAGAGAAAAACCACTATACCTCCACGTTAAGATCAGGTGTTGCAAGAATTGCTGCTTAAATTCTTCTACAATTTTTCTCTTCCATCTCCGGTGAAATCTATCTCCAAATGCTCATTAAAATGAGCTCTTTTAATGGCACAATTTCTATATAGGCACCTATAATTAATACCTAATATTGGTAGATAGACATTAATGACACTCTTAAAATTAGCACATGCGAGCTTTCTCATCTTGTATTTACTTCTGACATATTTTAAAACTTCAAATGAGAATGATTATAAGAGCTTTTCAAAGATTTTATTAGTTTTGATAACCTTGTCGGAGATCGACAAAGGTTTCAAAACCTGTATAAGGTTCTAAAATGCTTATTTAAATTATTTATTCACTCAAAACCTTTGAAATTCCTTATTTGAAGTTAAAATTCCATTCTTTTAAAATACAAATCTTGAAAGAGAGTGTGATCAAGTGTAAAAAAGGTTTTCAAAACCTTTTTGGAGGCCTACATAGGTTTAAAAAACCTTTGGAAACTTTTGAAACTTCAATAATTTGATTGACTGACTTAAGCACTCAACTTTTCTCATTTGGTGTTGCCTTTGGTTGGGTTGTGAGAACTATTTCAGACATCAACACAGTTTTGAGAACCTTTGGGATAGCTAACTAAAAGGTACATTACTAAGCTTTATTATGAAGACAATAGGACAAAACAAGGTTGTGACAACCAATTCAAAACTAGACAAGGTTCTCAAAACTAAGGTAAAAGTTGAAACTATATGATGAGGACCATTTGTAAAAAAAATTGTAGTTTTCAGAAAGGGCATCAAAACTATGGTAACACCCTTCACCTTTATCTTGCACCTTTAATTGAATAAATTTATATTTATTTAATTAAGTGAACCTTGTCGCCAAAATCCTCCAACTAAATCAACTAATTAATTGATTTAAGCTAATTAAACTCTAATCTTGTTTATATGTAATAAGATTCCCTTTTCAAATAAATCCTAATTTTAATTCTCCACATCCCTTGAAGAGTATAGCAAGACAAATATTTCTCTATAAAAGTCAAATGTTGCCTCCCAATGTACCTTTTTTAATTAA
Organism: Sequoia sempervirens; assembly: GCA_007258455.2. Classification (NCBI taxonomy): domain Eukaryota; kingdom Viridiplantae; phylum Streptophyta; class Pinopsida; order Cupressales; family Cupressaceae; genus Sequoia; species Sequoia sempervirens. The sequence continues at coordinate 575,580,120 of VDFB02000015.1, read as the reverse complement.
TCCCACCAAATATTATCCCACCATGGAATTTCCTATGTCCAATCTGCATCATAGATCCTCCTAGCCACCTTTCCCAATTAATTCCCTTTTGACATTTGTCTAATCCCCCTTGCTTGAGATCTCTCATCAATTGTGAGCCCTCTGTTTTCATCACCTAGCTCTTATAGCTCATTCGACTCTTGTCCCATGACTACAACTTTGATCCAAACTCTAAGCCTGACTCAAGGCATCTTGGCGCTTTATTTACCTCTTGGAAAGTCTATAAAGTAGAGGTCTCTCATCCCATTTGAGCTTCCACCTTTATCATACTATTATGTTGTCCATTTGAGCACTTATTATCTCAATCATACCATCATTTTATTGGTTTTATGAGCAACCACATTCAATCTATAAACACATCAACATACATGTCTTTTTGAGGATTGATGGTATTTGGTCTAAGTAGTCTAGATTTGATGCTATTTTTAGTTGTCATTTGCATGCAATACAATGAGGTTTATGGGACTCAAGTTATTTACAACAAATTTTATTTTTCTTTCATTTTTTCACAATGTGAACTTGAAATTTAAGTGTAGTTATTAAATGAATAATTTCGAAATTATTTTTGTAAAATTGACATTGATATTTAATTACTAATAAAATATTTTGAAAGTGAGGTTTATGGGACATCAAGTTATTTATAATAAGTTTAAATTTTATTTCATTTTTCATAATGTGAACTTGAAATTTTAGCGGAGTTATTAAAAGGATAATTTTAATAGATATTTTTCATCCATGTTACTCATCTCCCCAACTCCCATTCATCATTCTCTAGTTCCTCCTTCCATCATTTATCCTCTAAATCTCTCATCCATTTCGAGATCACACATGTGTTCTTCAAACCCACTTGTCCCCTCAAGGGGGCATACAAAACTCCCTCCTAGTCATCCTTCCCCATCCTACCAATGACTAGGGAATTATGCCACCATTCCTTATCCCTTTCTACCCACTCTATTTTTTCTTCTTTGATATAACATCACTCCTTACAATCATGATGTCATATATAAGAGGGGAAAATTTTAGACACCTAAATTACCTAATATCTAAACACACTTTATCCCCCCTTGTTCTAAGCCATTTTAAATAAATAGTCACTACTTATTCAATTAATTTAACTTTCACATTTACCCCTACCTATAATTAAATAAATTTATATTTATTTAATTATATCAACCTTATATGATAATCCTCCAACTAAATCAATTAATTAATACATAATTAAATAACCGGTTTAGGCTGATTAATCCCTAATCTTGTGCACATGTGACAATATTCCATTTTCAAATAAATCCTAATTATAAATTCTCCATATCCTTTGAAGAGTGAAACAAAACAAATCTTACCTCTCTAAAATTCAAATCTTTCCTCTCAAGATACCTTTTTGTATAATCCCACCACCATTTCCTATGTCCAATCCCCATCATTGATCCTCCTAGCCACCTTTTCCAATTAACCGCCCTTAATATGTGTCTAATCCCCCTTTCTTGAAAGCTCTAATCAATTGTTAGCCCTCCATTTCCATCACCTATATCTTACACCTCATAAGACACTTGACACATGACTACAACTTCAATCCAAACCTTAATCCTCAATTAATCATAGCCATCCATCAATCAATGCATCTTGACCCTTGATTTACCGCTTAGAAATTCCATAAATTTGAGGCCTCTCATCCCATCCGAGAATCCACTTTTATATTATCATTATGTTTTCCATTTGATTACTTATCATCTCAATCATACTCTCATGCTACTGATTTGATGATTGTTGGTAAATGAATTTGTCATTGCGAGTGTTTCTCCAAAAATGAACATGTTTTCCCAAAGAGTAGTGACAATCATTCCAACATTTGGATAAGTTGTTACTAGGATAACAAATTTCCTCTGCATTTGAGAGGATTAGATCCCTCATATGATAGGGATGTTTGTAGTTTTTGTGTACTTTTAACTTGAAAGTATATAAAGGATAAAAGGAAAAACTCGAGGAAAATGAATAATGGAAACCCCAATGATAGACATATGAATACCAACTGAGATTTCACAACACATGAAAATTTACGAAAGAGGGGCATCAAAAAATGTGTTTTGATATGTAATAATGATGAAAAAAAGATAACAAATTTCAACATACAAGGAAACAAGTTACCTTAACACATTCAAACCAAGATACCACCTGGTATAATTGTGTTTCATAAATCACATATGGATAACCAATGGATTCCATAATTACAAAGGGAATACCAATTTAACGTACGAGAAATCAATAATAATAACTCAATATACATTTAGGACATACGAACCAAATGCATTCTTCATTATCTTCTTGAAATTATACAATTCCAAAAACCTCTTGAGTACAAAGTGTCAAACCAAAAGTCTTGATAAAATCTATCCAATTTTATTTTTTCTCAAAGTTTCCCCTTTTTAAAAGTATCCCTTTACATTTGAAATAGCCTTGTATTTATAGGATTTTCCTAATAACTAACTAGTAACCATCTAATAACTACCTGATAATTACCTTTTTGAAATACAATGGTTTAAAAAAATTTAAACCTTATTTGGTTGGGATTGTTATCACTTTTCCAAAATAAGATTCAATTTCTAACCTTTAATTACAATAAATAACATAAATCACTTTTACAAAAATACAATTTGAAACTTTTAACTTCAAAAAGAAACAAGTTATCAATTTTGATGTAGCAAGAACTATATCTTCTCCCAAATCATGAATCTTTTATTCAATAGAAAATTGACTTTCATCTCAAAATAAGAGTCAATGAAGTTTGGCTTATATTTCTCCCTGATTCTAATACCACTTCCCATTAGCATCACATTTCAAATATACATTGAGTAGCAAAGTTCATGAGAAAAATAGCTTGTTCTCTACATACATATACCAAATTCAAAGTTCCCATTACATTGGTTTGAATAGTCTTTGGTTTATGAAATTCATACCAGCTATCCTTAGGCTTGCCAGTCACATAAATATTCTTTAATAACAACATCCATCCATGGATGTTCTCCATATGAAGTACCATCATAATAAATTACACCATTATGATCGCCTTCACATATAGACAAGAGCTCTTTAAAACTTGTTGGTTTATGATGAAATCTCATACAACTAATCAATCGACTTTGCTTATTTGTCTGAAACACCTTAGACTGTTGCTTTTTCTCATTTATTAGGTCAACTGCACCATAATTAAGGTACAAAAGTGCTTCTGTTATTAGCTCCTGAAAAAGTGGTATCTGTTGCTTTGCTCATTTATTGACTCCTAACCACAATTCAATTCAGAGGCTATAACTCCTGTCCAAATATAGTATCAAAAGTACACATCCCTAGATGCTCATTTATTGACTCCTAACCACAATTCCCATCATCTTGTGATCCACACGTTAGAAAAACATCCACAACCCTTTCTTCATATGTCACTACCAAATCAGGGTGCTACAAAAGTCATAATAATCACAACTCAAAATGTTTATCATAGTAACTTCTCCACATTCCAGACTCTGAAAACCTGACAAATCACCCTTGTTGTGCTCACGTACGCCTGCATTATTCTTGTAAATGAAGCCTCACCTAACATTCTAAAATCAAAATGTTTGGAAAAGTATTCCTCACAAGATTCTTCAAATGGCCTGCAACCTGCCATTGGGGTAACCACCTGCAGGATTGCAGTTGCTTTAAAGTTTCTAAAGCCTTGTTATAAAAACCATTTTTAATATCTCAAAAATTAGGAGGTGTGATAGATGTGGAAACTAGTCATATTTGGCGTGACACCATCATGATCATCCCTATAAAATATATTTGCAATTTAATTGTTTTTGCATTACTATTCAAAAAGTTTTGATTAAGACAAATGACGATTTTGCTTCAAAATGGAAAGAGGTTCAGCATTTATGGATAATTGAGAATAATTTTAACTATGAGGTTCTTAGCTTAAGGATTTTGACTCAAAAGTTTAAAATTTGTCAAGTTAAAAAATGAGGCTAACATGAGCAACCACATTCAATCTATCTAAAAATAAACATACACTTTCTGAGTTTTGCATGTATTTGGCTTGAGTAATCTAGATTTGATGTTATTTTTAGTTATGTCATTTGCATGCAATACAGTGAGGTTTATGAGATATTAGTATTTAATTACTAATAAAATATTTTTAAAGTGAAGTTTATGGGACGTCAAGTTATTTATAGAAAAAAAAAAAAATTCTTTCATTTTTTCATAATGTGAACTTGAAATTTTACTGCAATTATTAAAAGAATAACTTTAATAAATATTTGTTTTAAATAAATTTTTAAAATTAGATATCCTTAAAGAACAAAATTTATGGGACATCAAGTTATTTCTTAAAAAGAAGAATTAATTATGTTGGTGAGCAAGATTTTCTATTTTTTTGATAAATTTTATGTTTTTTTGGTGAATAGGACCAGCCTCAAATCTAGGATTAATAACCTACTTGTCATGAAAATTTGAAAAATAGTAATAATAATTAAAATTAAAATATATATATATTTTTAGAATCTACACATTAATATCAACAAAAGGTATTTTGATTTTTTAGAAGTGTTATTTATATGATTATAAGTGGCGAGAAGATTAAGTTTATCTTATTTTTTTCAAAGTTTGGAATTTACAGCAAAGTGATGTCACACCTACATTTGATAATTTCAACTATACAAGTTTTTTAATATTTAATTTGACTAGAAATAACTTTTTAGTTAAAATGATTAAAATTGGGCATGCCAAAAATTGACCCAAATTCTTGACACAACTTTGTACTATCCCCTCCTATCATGTTGTGCATCGAGTGTTTATGATTAATGATTCACTAACATGGCCATTTTTAGAACCATAAAGGATATCTTCTTGATTTTAGTGAAATTGTCGACTATGAAGTATGCTTTGAGCTATTGAATCTAGCAATCTAGAACTTTGGCATTAGTCTTGCTTTGAATATTCTAATATCAAGATTGACTCGAAATCTAAAGGGATTTTGATGATGTTGTGAGGCTTGTTGGTTTGGGTGTGATTGTGCTAGTCCAATTTGATTCATGAAGTTATAAAATTTCCTATAAATTTCTTGTTACTATATTTATAAGGCTACATTGATTAATTTCAGAATGTTTGTTGAAATATTAGATGAACATTTGTCTTACATTTTTCTATTTTATCAATGTGTTTGAATTCTCAGATGTTGAACTAGGTGTAGATCCTCCTTTAACTACTATGATCATGTATGAATAATCATAAGATGTTTATCAATCTAATACCAATGATCTAATTCCCATGTAGATCAAATAGAAAACCTATAAATTAGCTTGTAATCTATGAATTTATAGAATATGCAAATAAAACCCTAAGCTAAAATCTAAATGCACATTTGAAAGACAGAAGAATTTGAAGGGAAAGTAATATATTAGATAAGATATGTATGAATACAAATGTGCAAAAAAATGGTGGTTGATTCTTCTTTACTTGTACTTTGTGTAATTTAGGTATTTATACAAGTACATTATTAGCTAGGCTTCATATAGATATGTTGACAAGTGTCACACACATATTGTGCACTAAATATGCATATGAAGTGATGACATATGTCAACCTCATATGATGATAATTATATTATAGAGACACATGAAGTGGATGTTTCTGTGTGTCAAATTCATATGGTGGTATTACATGTAGATGTGAATGGCCCATGTGATGCATATGTATGGTTTGGTTGGACACTAACATACATATCCATGTACAATTTTATTATAGGCATGTGAGTAATTCTGTGTGCTATAATGCAATAACTATATATATATGCATGAGTACCATGTTGCATTTATTGAGTGAAGTTGATTGCATAGACGAGATCACATAAAGATAGCTATTAAATACCAAAAAACTTATTTTGGAGTGGGTGATAACTAGTGCTACAAGTGAGCTCAATACTAGTATTTGATGAAATACATTCTACCAAAATAAGATAAGGGAATATACTAGCCTTGTCACTAATAATACTCTTATGAAAATCATGAATCCTAAATATTTCCCTAAAAATAAGTTAGCCACTTGATGCACTTTTAAGTATGTGAGAATGGTAAACAAGTATGCATACTTGTTTAATATATAGAAAATATAGGATGAGAATATTTTCTATCACATACTTATTATATTTCACACTTTCATGCAAGGCATTAGTATAAAATATGTTCTTGGTGTATTCTACCATGATAGAAGCCTTCCAATTACTAGAAAGGACAAAAATAGAATAGAGAGTGGGCATTTGGAAAGGGTATTAACAATTAATTAATTTTTACCCTTCATATATTCTACATCAAAAATCATAAGTTTGGAGTTTACTTGTTGCCTATTATTCAAGTATCATTGACCTAAGAAGAACTTGAAGGTGTTGTGTTGTATTTTTTCTATAAATCTACCACAAATCAAATATTGTTTAAACTTTTCCAAAGAACGTATAATGCCAAGCATCTCCTTGTCATAAATAGAAAATAAATTTTCTAAGTCTTTCAAATTCCTACTATAAAATGATATGGGTCTCCCTTTTGGATTAGAATACCCCAATTCCATCTCTTAAAGAATCACATTATACAACAAAGGGTTGTGAGAAGTCTATTATGGTAATTACAAAGCATGATTTGATTACATCTTTAAGATTGTTAAAATATTCTTGTGTTGCATCTATCCATACAAAAGTTCCTTTCTTGGTCAAGTCAATAAACATTTCTATTAGCCATCAAAACCCCTTAATAACCCTTCTATAGTAGTTGTAGAGGACTAAGAATAATCTCAACTATGTTATTGTGGTAGGGGTGACCAATCTAGAATGGTTTGAGTCTTCTGCTAATATACCTAGAATAAACTTAATATGAGGTCATTGATTTATTAAAATATTGTAAATTACTAACAAATTGTGAACTCTTATAGGTCCCTTTCTAGTAGTTGGTAAGTTACCCAGTGTTGTTGAGGCATATGAATTTTAGTTAAATAGTTATGGAATGAACAGAATTTGATGCTCAATTATGTATATTTGACATTGCTAAATCACATAGTTGTCATATTAATCATTGTGATAAGGATTGGATTAATTGAGAGTAAAGTAATTGTTAGATCAATTAGTTTTAAAGTATTTTGTTTAGAAATAATTTCTTAGGTACTAGATATTAGCTATATGTAAATAATAATAAATTGTAGAGAACAATTAAAGGATATTCAATAGAAACTAGGAGATCAAACAAATAAAAGCCAAATCCAATGATCGAATTAGACCTATTACCAATGAAGTGTGTACAAAAATCAAATGAAAGTAATTTCAAAATAATGTAAATCAAGCTAATCTAACCTACTTTACCTCACCCAAAAATGCCTAGGTTTACTCCATTGTCAAAAGTGTGAGAATTATGTTTTTTAAATATGTATGTGGATTGCTTATAAACTTAGCATAAGCTTGTTGTGAAAAATCAAGAGGAATCGAGTAGAGTTTAGGGATTGAATGATCAAAGGGTGTTTCAATATTTATAGGTTTTTAAAACATGAGATTGATCAATGGTGTGAGATGTGAAATGATATTGACAAATTGATTGATTAGAGATTAGTAAGATCATGCATGAGTTTGCATGAAGAGATGACGTGTAATGAAGTTCAATTCACTCACTAAATTTAACAAAGTCATTAAATTTAGGAGAGTTCACTACATTTAGGATTAGAATACTAAAGATAATAAAATGCTATTATTAGAAAATAAATAAAATAATGATTTTATTTATTTTTAGAGGAGTATGCAAACTAAATAAATCAAATAATTTGTTTAATTAAAAACTAAATAATGCATGATTTAATTAAATAACTAAAAATTATTTAACTATGTGGATAAGAGGATATTGCAAGATTTAATTAAATAATTAAAATTACTTAATTATGTGGATAAGAAGAATATTTGGAATTAATTAAATAATAAAAAGTTATTTGGATGAGGGAAAATAATTTAAAATTATTTAATTAAAGGTGATGGAGGGAAAAATGATGAAATAATTAAAAATATATTTAATTAATGTGAAAAATGGGTTATTTTAATCAAATAAATGAAAAAAAAAATAGTTAAAAGTGATGAAAGGGGTGATGAGTGATAATGAATAGAAACTAGAACTACATATATAATACACCTTGATCCTATTCAAGAATGAGTATGTGGGTATTCTAGTGAATGAAGGAGGTTCCCAGTATCCTAGTTTTTAGGTGTGAGATTAGGGTTTTCCTAGGGTTGGATTCCCAACTTACTCAAAAGATCAAAAAAAAAAATTCTCAACTTAATGCATATACAAATCACTCAATTAAACTTAAAGGTAAACTTCAAAAATGAATTTGAGTTATAAAAAAATTCATTATGTGCTAAAAAAAATCTTAGTTGGATTTGTTTAACTCCTCGATGTGAGACTCGAGCCATGTATACATGTGTACGAGCTTGATAGGCGACAACTTTGATGCACTTCTAGTAGAAAGGTGTATTCTACAATGAGCGACTCAAGCCCTGAATCGTCTTGATGAGTCTAAGTTTTTTGCCAAAGCATGTACCTATCCTATATAGATAGATTCTTATCATGTTTAGATAGATGACTATCCCAAATGGATAGAGGAGTGTTTGTCCCATATGGATGAGTGCTTGTCTTGTATGGATAGATGCTTGAGTATGTAGGTGAGTGAAACACTTAACAACTTGATAAATAAAAAAATTATAAAAAAAATATGATAATATTTGAGGTATAAGGATTGGGTTTTTACTATTTGCCATATTTCAATACAAATCGTGTCACTTGTACATGTATTATTGCATAAAAGATAACTAGATTAAATTGAACCCAAAATGAAAGAGAAAAGTTCAAGATACAATTTTCACCTTTACATAATCATACGACCTCAAGGAGGGTCTATATATATATATTAAACAACATAATATTACCCTATAATACTATAGAACTATCATAAATTATATAACTGAACTTATGGCTTAATATCGTAAACATATATAGTAGAAATATATAAACTATAAATATATAGTTGCAATGAAAAATTTGTCACTTCATCTCAAGAGACGTGAAGAGTTGAACCAACTGGATCTGCAATAATTTAAAGAAGCCACATGGATATATCTCTATCATAGGAGCCCCTTTCTTTCACTCCCTTGCTCAACACATTTAATCTAAGGGTTTATGAGTTCAAGTTGGAAAATTTTATCTTTATAAATAACTTTAAAATATGCATTGTAGATTGCATATCTCTATAAATTTATCCTTAAATTCTTATGTAAATTTTTTATTGTAAAGGTTAAGGTAAATTTACTTGTAGACATGGAAAAGTAGATATTAGTGTTACTTAATATTAAATGATTTTTTTTAGAAATTTTGTTAATGTCTTTTGATAATTTGTGGAGGTGAAATCAATATTTATTTGTGATTTAATTTTTAATGTATTTTTTAAAGTTAAGATTGTAGTTTTTTATATTGTTATAAATATTATGTAGAAAAAATAATTATAATTAAAAATGTGAGAATATATAAGTGTGAACACGATCATGAGCTAAGCTAAACATGAATGAATTACAAGAAAAACAAGCATTTAACTAATCAAATCATGATCCTAATGAAATTCTTGAAATATTAAGCTAGGAAACCATTAAAACAATAAAGAACAATGAAATGCTTAAAGGAAACCTAATCTAATACATCAAACCTCATCCCATTGGGGGATTGGTATTGAATTGATGTGGAATTCCAACCCTTTCCCAATCCCTTGCTTCAAACAAGCTTGAACATGATGCAATTGATGGAAATTGATGAAAATGGATGGAAGATTAACTAAAAATGGATGCTAAATGAAAATTATCATAAATAATGCTATGAAAATGGCTATAATGCAGATGCTTTCAATGAATGTGGATGAATTGCTCAAGAAATGGAGGCTATTTATAGGAAAAATGAGTGAACCAATGGCCACGATTGAATTGATTAATCAATGGATATCAATGTGAAGAATTGGCATGGTCAAGAATTCAATCCATGGATGAATTAAAAGTTGATATGGATTGACAAATTTAATCAACGGTTCAAATTGATTTGAGGAAACACAAATCCTAAAATTTATTAGGAATGTACAAGATATTTCCATTTAAGAGGGAAATAGTTTGAATTTGAAATGGACCTAAATATTTCATGGAAATATTCCTTTACAAGTGGGAGAAATTGGAGGGATAAAAGAAATCAGTCAATTAAATAATTAAAATATTATTTAATTGTGCAAGGTAGAGGAATTAAAAGATTTAATTAAGCAATTAACTCATTTAATTAAAAAGGATTTGAATGCCATCTAATTAAATAATTCAAATTATTTAATCAAATGAGAAGACTTAGGGAATTCAATTAAACAATTCACATTATTTAATTAAATAGGATGAAAATTAGTATGGAAGAGATGAATTGACCTAACAATGTTGAGTATTCGATTAATAGGAGAAAATGATGAATTTAATTCAACAATTACAATTATTTAATTAAATAGTTGAAAGGGGGTAAAAAATGGTGTTAATAATTGAATTTAGAGGCATAATATTAATCAAGACAATTTTAACTATCTACATTTTGCCCCTTTTTGAAGCGAAGTACCTATTACATTGGTTCAAAGACTAACGCTTTTCAAATCAACGTTGTCGCTCTAATAAAAAATTTAAAAATTTGTGATTTTTTGGATGCCCCACTATGCCCTAGTGGAAGGAATTATGTTGGTATGCTGCCCCCTCAAGAGATCAAGCAAAAATTCTATTTTTTTGGTTGAAAAAAACATTAGGTAGGTTCAACTATGAAATAGGTGCAAAAATAGGCTTAGGACGCTTAAAACTAGCTCAAATTAGGTTTCATAGCTCAAAAACTACATTAAAAAGATTAAAAATCCAATTTTTCCTCTTCAATTAGGTCAAAAAACCCTAATCCTTAGGCTTAAATACACTAATACATTTGACTGCAAAATACGACGAAACTGTCCGACAAAATATGTAAAATTCGATGTTCGTCGGGTGCTTGTAAAATTTGATGTGTAATTTCCAATTGTTTCGAAAGTTTA
>VDFB02000015.1:575507869-575568854 GCA_007258455.2 Sequoia sempervirens | reverse complement strand
TTGCTTCTTCGTCCAAAATTTGTGATAACAACCAGCGAATCCTTGTGAGAAAGCCTCGACGAAGTTTCTATAGCTGCGACGACTATTTCGTCGAACATTCGACGAACTTCTAGTGTTCTTCCGACGCTACTACTTGCTTATTTCGTCGCATATTCGACGAACTTTTGGTGTTCTTTCGACGCTACTAATTTTGTATTTCGTCGCTATTTCGACGAAATTTCCATGTTTCCACGCTAAATGTTTGCCCATTTCGTCGAGCCGACGATGAACTTCTGGTGCAGTTCGTCGGTGGATAAACAAAGTTTTCGTCGATATTCCAACAAAATCCCGACGTATGTCGCGATGCTGCCGACCGACGATTCTTCGCCGTTATTTCGACGTTTAATTTTTCGTCGTCCTTGCGACGAAAAAACAACGACGGAAAATTTTTGGCCATTGCGTCGCTCTTCCGATAGAGATTTGTCGAACGACCGACGAACGACCGTCGAAAAATGGTGTCAAATCCTGTAGTGATAGGAGTTTGGGGGTCATTTTCAAATCATTTGCACACTTGGCTTTAGTGATTTCTTGAGATTTTTCTCAAACATCTTGATGCAATGGTTGACCCTATGCTCCCCCAACACCTCATAGATCGAGTCTAAGAGTTCCAATGGCCTGCCAACGCAAGACCCTCAATATGCACTTCATAAATTTTTTCATTTTTGTATTTTTTTCACTTTAATTTTAAGTTTAGCTAGGTCATACAATTGCATCACAATATTGCGATGCCTTTATCACGGTCGGTGACACAATTATGTTGTTGTGATGCATTTGAAAATGCAACGCTATTGTCAATCTAGGTATAGGATCACAATTGTAGGATAGCCGCACAATTGTAAAATTGTGGTGCAACATGGTATTTTGTTCCAGTGACGCAATTGTTGTAAAGCAATACAGTTATAGAATAGGATCACAATTTGAGTGATTTAGTTTTAATAGCACATTTTAATGTCGCAATGTAATCGTATATAATGATAGAATTGTCAATATGCGACATAATTGAAAATTGCCAGACCGACACAATTATATAACAAGAGCACAATTACATATTTAGGGTTTCAAACTTAAATTTTTGTCAGTTTTTAGTAATTTTGAAGTTGTTCGCTTCATGCATGCAAGAGACCATTCAACCACTCATGTCTTGAGAGCACATACCTAGTATTTTATCTCGCATTTTCCATTTTGGTGACGATGAGAACTTCTTTCTTAGTGCAATCAGATTGGGGTTTGTAGTGCACATGCCTAATATTCATACACATCTAGCTATGATGACTGCATTGGTGGAGCGTTGGCATAGTGAGACCTCTTCGTTCCATCTTCCCACTAGTGAGGCAACCTTCACATTAGAGGACATATGGCACATCTTGCGAGTGTCGATACATGGGGAGAAAATCATTTATGATATCTGTAGATAGGGAAATAAAATCAAAGAGTTTAAATGCATTGAAGACAATAAACAAATTAAATCCTATCAAGCACCATGAAGTACAAACTAGAATGAAAATAAAAATAGTAAACAAAGAACGTGCAAACCGATTTTCAAACTAGTGTTGATTGATCTCCATGGCTCTTCTCCACCTGCACAAGGATGCAAGATTTCGAAGGTTGATTGTTGGAGGAATGTTGGTTGCTCAATTCTGCAGCATAACAATATGGTAAAGATGATAGATGGTGAACGAAGAATGATTTTGATAGAGTGAAGATACTTAAGAATTAACCCCCTTAAATAAATTGTGAGAGGTTGTATTTATAGAATTTTTCGAAGGATTCTGATTGGCTGTCTTGATTGACGGTTGTGATAATTTCTGGCAGATCAAATGGTTGAAGATGGATGAAACTGAAGAGAAAATAGAAGGAAACTTGAAAACAAGATTTTTCTATTTTTATGAGAGATGAAAAGATAAGAAGATAAGAAATCATCTTTCTTTAAAAGAATAAAAGAAAGATTTAAAAGATGATAAATAATGAATTAAAAATTCAATTATTTATTTGTGGAGGATATTCAACTTTTTCTTAATTAAATGAAATGTTTAATTAAGCTTTTAAAAGTAGAAGAAAGTTTGTGATAAGAAGAAAGCTTTAATTAGGGTTTTTGAAGAAAGCAGAAGATCTCATATTTAAATAAAATATTTAGTTATGATATGAGAAGAAAACAGAAGAAATCACAATCAAATAAAATATCTAATTGTGATTTAGAAAGAAAGCATGATATCCTTTAATTAAATAAAGTTTATTTAATTAAATCACTTTTATGAAATTAATTAAATGAAATATTTACTTAATTAGAAGAAGAAATTAAAATAGAAGAAAGGGCAATATTTAAACTTAATTAAATCAAAAGATTTAATTTTAAATTTAAACAATGATAATTAATTTAAATAAATAAAAATGTATTTATTCAAATAATTAAGTGGAAATATGAAAATAATTAAATAAAATAAATTTATTTAATTATGAAGGAAGAATAAGATGAATGAACAATATAATTAAATTAATTAAATTTAATCATATGTAGAGGATTTTTAGATAAATTAATTAAATAATAAATATTTAATTAATTGCCAAGATTATAGACATGACCATTTTTATGTGTATACATTTTGCCCCTCTTTGAGATGATGTTCGAGATGATGAGATTTGTGTCGAGCAACATCATTTCAAAGAAGTTAAGGTATGGATAGAGGAAAATGGATAATGATATAAAGATAGGATGATGATGGAATGATGATGCCCCCTCGAGAGGATAGGCAGGTTGAACAAACATGGGTAGGCTCTTGAAATGAAATGATAAGGATAGATAGGATGATGCAAGATAGAAAGTGGATGAAGGAGATGAATGATACGTTATGCTGCAATGAAAGATGAGCAACCATGATGTTTGATATAGCACTAGACGTTATGCACCAAGGTATAAGGACCAAGGTGACGATGTGTCTCATGCCCCAGCATAATACAACCTTGTCTAGACATATGAGGAAAGAGGCTTAGAGCATTAAATTCCTAATGCACAAAAGGTATTATGTGACCTGAGATACAAAGGATAATGCAAAAAGATATTCCAACATACACAAGATATGAATATTAGCTAGAATGATACATATTTGATACAAATGCAAGATAAAATGATAACACACACAAGCAAGCAAGCAAGCAAGCACAAATGATAAAAAAACAAACAAGGTATTTCCCTTGTCAAGTTGTAAACCATTGATTGATTGATTGATTGATGATGATGATAGTGTTGTCATTGTGGGGAGCAGCATGTTCCTAGAGCAACACAAGGATGATGATAATTGATTGGTTGATTGGTTGATTTGGTTTACGACAAGATTAGGATCAATACCAAAGGATGTGATTGGATAATTTGACAAGATTGATTAACTTGATTGGTATGGATTAAGGACTGACTTGCATTTGAATTATTGCTCGGAATGATTAAAGATGATTTGTTTGATTTGAAGAAACTGTTTGTAATGACATGATGATTGATTGGATGATAGGATGTGATGAATTGAATAGAAGAATTGATGTGATTGGAATGATTTAGGTTGAAGTGATTTGATTAGATAATCGATTGATTGAATTGGAGAATTGATTTGATTGGAATGATTGTGATTGAGTGGATTGGTTGCAATGGTTTTGATGAAGATGATTGATTTGGTGGAATAGTTGAATGATTGGATAGAAGAATTGATGTGATTGAAATGATTTTATTGCCTATATTTTTGTTGGATATTTGATTTTTTTTGTATTTTTTTCAGGACTTTTTCTGCTATTTTTGAATTTTTCAGGACTTTTTCTACTTTTTTGTATTTCTTCGGGACTTTTTCTGATTTTTTTTTGTATTTTTGAAATGTTTTGAATTTTTTGGAGTTTTGAGATGTTTTGATTTTTTGGATTTTTGAGAATATTTGGAGGTGTCAAAATATGAAAATTTGAGTAGCCTTTGTGCTAGATACCAATGACAAGGGGAAAACCAAGGCTAGGTGCAAGGAGATAAAGGGGATTGATGGATGAAAGGGTGAGTGATGGGATAAGGGATAAAGGGCTCATGATATATGGATGGATGGAAAGGATAAGTCATAGTGAATGAAATGGATGTATGCATCATAAGAGAGCAAGAATGTGATTTCCAAAGACTATGTTGCATAGGAATAACATGCCCCATTCTAGGTACAAGACTTAGGATTTTTCATGACAAAGCTTATGGCAATAGGATAATGATAGGCTTGTTTGGAAGGATGAGGTATATCAAAAGATATCCAAGACATGTTTCAACATTTTGCCCCTATATCTTTATCAAGATCAAAAGAAGAAGGGTGGATGAATGGACTTAATATAATAGGTATGTATGATGGCTAAAGATGGTAGGTAGGATGGAAATGATATGACATGAAAATGATAGGTTGGATAGATAAGACATTGTGCCCCCAAGTGTAAGTGGCATAGAAGATCAACCTACACATGATGCCTATTTGCTAGGTTTTCATCATGGTACTTATCCAGGGCGCCTGTTTACCAGGTTTTCACCATTGGACGAAGGGATTTCTCTTTATTTATTTTTTTGTGTGGATAGAAAGGGAATATGGATAGGAGGGACTCAAGTTTCTAGTTCCATGAAAGGTGATAGTCCCACTAGATATGGATGTCATTGCATTGACCATGTCAAATGTCATTATGCTCATAAATGTTGGTAAGGGATGACATGAAAGGATGGATTAGGTAGATGGCGGATTATGAAAGGCTTATGTAAGAATGGATGGGGAATAGTGGATGATGATGTGGATTTAAAAGGACTTGTGCAAAAGGATGGATGCAAGGTTTATGCAAAAGCATGGACCATAGGAAGATGGTGGGGGAGATATGTAGGATAATGCGTGAAGGATGGGGAGATGGATGTATGTGGAATTGTTGTGAAATGGAAGGGAACCATGACCAATGGTTGCACACACTGTGATAAACGTTGAAGCTTTTGATGTGGATGGGGTGTAGGAAGCAATGGAGATGTTTGCTTAGGAGGTGGTGCATGAAGTGATTTAGGTACCCACATAGACTTAGTATTTTTATGATTTTTATTTTCCTTGTGGGTTTTAGGAATTTGAGACTTTTGAATGGAATGAGAATGTGGGATGGAAGTGGATGGTTGGGATTTTTGTGATGTGAATGCCTCATTTGACTTGATTTCTTTTTTCTTAGGTACCCAAACCATTTTAGTTTTGGCCTTTACTTTTGGAGGTATGGGCTTATATGACTTTTTAGATGGATTTTTCTTTGAATTTTTGTATTGATGTCCTAAGGCACAAGAAACCTTAGGATTTTTGACTTTATAGGTAGAGGCATTGGAATTATTGCTTTTGAATCCCTTGGGTTTGGTGGAATGAGTGGAAGCTTCATGTTTATACACTGTGTGCATTTGTTGGTCTTGATTAGGAATGTTAGGGTATTTATGGATGGAGGGATAAGGGGATTGGATAATGGGGATATTAGGTGTTGGGAGAAGTGGAGGTAGATTAGATGGAGGGATATTAGGAGTTGGAAGCAATGGTGGTAGAATGGATGGTCACATGCTTTTGACATTTGTAGGATGACGGAGGAGGGATGGCAACATATGTTTTAGGTGTATGATAGGCTTTATGATGGAAAGTGGACTTGGGATGCATGGAGGAAGTACCAACATATTTAGGTTGTTTTCCTTGGGGTGTAGGTCCAAGGCCATAAGAGCGTGGAGGGACTTTGACATGTATAGGCTCCAAAATATCTTGTTTATGAAGGTATAGACCTTTACCTTGGTGGTTCATATTTTGGAGTGTGCAATGGACAATGATACTAGGTGTAGGTGCAACACTAGAAATGAGTTCCTTATTGGATAGAGAAGATGAAGCAAGGGAAGATAATGGTTTTTGTTGTTCTAAGGAGGAACATTCATGAATGAGGGTGGAAAGACCAATAGGATATGATGGAGGACTTGCAATGGGGTCAATAGTGGGTGATGGAGGATCATTAGGATCTTGATTAGAATTGTGTTCACTTAGATCCAAGGTGTTTGTTTGATCTTCTATGTTGGCTTGGGAGGCATGTGTCTCATCAAGGGAAGTGGATGTTGATAGATCATGGATAGGACTAGGTGGATGTGAATTTGGAATATCTTTCTCATGGATGGGTATAGGATCAAGTTGCTCATGGATAGGCTCTTCATCATTATGGATATCATCTTGATCATAAAAATGATATAGATTATGGATAGGTTGGATGAAAATGATTTGATCTTGATTAGGACTAGGGCTTGATGTTTCCACATGCTTGGGAGTAGACTCTTGATATAAATCTTGGGTTTCTTGAATGGAAGTGGAAGGGAATTTCTCATGGAGAGACTTGACATGTTCTTGATGATCAACAACATAGGAGCATGAAAGAGGTTGACTTGGACTTATGACAAAATACTCTTGAATTGGCTCAAGGGGTTGTGGATGACATGGTTGACTTGAAGGACTTGGCATGGAATTTGAGGAATCTATTGTATGTTCAAGTATATGTGTTGAATGACATGGTGACAATTGATTCCTTGCTTGTAGCCCTTGGGTCACATCCTTTGGAGGTGTAGGGGTGGAAGGTGTTGGCTTAGGGTTTTGATTTTGATTGGATGATAGTATGATATACTTTGAGAGTACATAACCTAGATCAGTGTTCCCCTTGTGAATGGTTGCATTAGAACTTAAAGGCTCTTGATTTTGTTTCCTAGGTGGACTTAAATTCACATGTGTTTGTCGTGATGTGGATTGGTAGGTTGATGTGGTACTGACAAACGAAGAAGTGGATGGATTAGATTGGTATGAGGTGGAAGGGTGATAATAAATAGATAGGGGATGATGTGGTGGTTGTTGGATTTGACATGTGGCTATGAGGTATTGGGCATGATCTAGGAGGCGTTGGATTTGAGGTGACTATTGTGCTTGAAGTTTTTGTATTACGTCGTGGACTTCGTGAATGATTTGTTGGGGCAAAGGTGTTTGAATTGTTTTAGCTGTGTCAAGCATGTTAACAACATCTTGTGCTAGATCTTCCAATTTTTTCATGGTGTAAAATGATGTTGATTGGTTTAAAAAGATGGTGATGATTAGGATATGATATGGAATGACAAGATTGTATGATTTGGATGATGTGGCAAGAGTTTATTGGAAGTTTGACTTGGGCACCATCAAACACAATATTTCACAGGTAAATGCATGAACAGACACACTAAACACAATGATAAATTTGTCTTTGAAGATTAAATGTTATGATTAAGCAAACACTTGAATACACAACAACAAGCCCTATGACTAGTCAAGTGGGGTATGGCCAATTAGGTCTCAAGCTAGTTTGCACAAGGTTGACTAAGGAATGATTTGAAAGAAAAATTCTGCCAATAAGCCAGGAGAAAGGGGTAACCCACCCTTCACCTTCACTTCCCAAAGGTATAAAGTTATTTGGGGCTTAGCTCAGAGTGACAAGATTCCAACTTCCAAACAAGCGTGTCTTTCGATTCACACTTTGATTGAGGTCGTCCCTTGGAGGGGTGTGTGCTCCAAGCAGGCCTCCTAAAAAGGGTATGACAAAAGCGAACCAAGTGAGGTGTTTTGGAAGACACACACACTTGATTCACGCTCACAGTGATTAATTCCCCTTAAAAAAATTGAAATGTTTAGAAGAAAACAATGAAGCACTCGTTCTTTTTAGATCCCAAATCAAGATGTGATGGAAGACAATGATTAATTTTAGACCCAATCTTTGAAATGTGATTGAAGACAAGATTTTTTTAAAACCAATTGCAATGATGTGATCAAATAAGATTTGATTTTATGTCCCAAATTGAAAGATGTGACTAACAAGATTAAGAGATGAAGGATGAAACGAGTACACCTGGTTATTTTTGCTCTCCAAATTGATGTTGTGACTAATTCCAATGCTTTTCTAGCTCTGTATGATTCACCAACAAGTCACCAAGACAATAATAAACGCATGCATGCAAGTAAAAGTGTGATTAAATCCCAAAACAAGAAATTTTTTTCACAGAAAAAAATCCCTGAAAAAAGACCAAAAAATGAGCAAGATATGGCCATTTTAAGATTTCCTATGAAAATGCTGAAAAAGACCCTGTATGCGCTAAAATAGACCCCATATGGGCTACAGAAACTCCCAGATGCGCAACAGAAACCCTCAGATGCGCTACAGAAACTCCCAGATGCACGAAAAAAACCCTCAGATGCACTGTAGAAAACTAAATGCGCTATAGAAACTCCCAGATGCACTAAAACAGAGACCAAATGCTCTATAGAAACTCCCAGATGTGCTAAAACAGAGATTAAATGCTCTATAGAAACTCCCAAATGCGCTAAAACAGAGACTAAATGCTCTATAGAAACTCCCAGATGCGCTAGAACAGAGACTAAATGCTCTATAGAAACTCCCAGATGCGCTAAAACAGAGACTAAATGCTCTATAGAAACTCCCAGATGTGCTAAAACAGAGACTAAATGCTCTATAGAAACTCCTAGATGCGCTAAAATAGAGACTAAATGCTCTATAGAAACTCCCAAATGCGCTAAAACAGAGACTAAATGCTCTATAGAAACTCCCAGATGCACTAAAACAAAGGCTAAATGCTCTATAGAAACTCCCAGATGCGCTAAAACAGTCCCTGGATGCGCCGAAACAGCTCTTAAATGCGCTGAAAGACCTGCAAAAGCACTGTTAAACCCTGGATGCGCTACAAAAACCCTTAGATGCGCTAAAACGGAAAATTTTGTAGAAAATCTAAATTTCAGAATGCGAAATCCTGTCATAAAACCTGCAAATAAATGTTAAAAATGGGGCAAGGCCCCACGGTGGGCGCCAGAATGTAGATAGGGAAATAAAATCAAAGAGTTTAAATGCATTGAAGACAATAAACAAATTAAATCCTATCAAGCACCATGAAGTACAAACTAGAATGAAAATAAAAATAGTAAACAAAGAATGTGCAAACCGATTTTCAAACTAGTGTTGATTGATCTCCATGGCTCTTCTCCACTTGCATAAGGATGCAAGATTTCAAAGGTTGATTGTTGGAGGAATGTTGGTTGCTCAATTCTGCAACATAACAATATGGTAAAGATGATAGATGGTGAATGAAGACTGATTTTGATAGAGTGAAGATACTTAAGAATCAACCCCCTTAAATAAATTGTGAGAGGTTGTATTTATAAATTTTTTTGAAGGATTCTGATTGGCTGTCTTGATTGACGGTTGTGATAATTTCTGGCAGATCAAATGGTTGAAGATGGATGAAACTGAAGAGAAAATAGAAGGAAACTTGAAAACAAGATTTTTCTATTTTTATGAGAGATGAAAAGATAAGAAGATAAGAAATCATCTTTCTTTAAAAGAATAAAAGAAAGATTTAAAAGCTGATAAATAATGAATTAAAAATTCAATTATTTATTTGTGGAGGATATTCAGCTTTTTCTTAATTAAATGAAATATTTAATTAAGCTTTTAAAAGCAAAAGAAAGTTTGTGATAAGAAGAAAGCTTTAATTAGGGTTTTTGAAGAAAGCAGAAGATCTCATATTTAAATAAAATATTTAATTATGATATGAGAAGAAAATAGAAGATTTCACAATCAAATAAAATATCTAATTGTGATTTAGAAAGAAAGCATGAGATTCTTTAATTAAATAAAATTTATTTAATTAAATCACTTTTATGAAATTAATTAAATGAAATATTTAATTAATTAGAAGAAGAAATTAAAATAGAAGAAAGGGCAATATTTAAACTTAATTAAATCAAAAGATTTAAATTTAAATTTAAACAATGATAATTAATTTAAATAAATAAAAATGTATTTATTCAAATAATTAAGTGGAAATATGAAAATAATTAAATAAAATAAATTTATTTTATTATGAAGGAAGAATAAGATGAATGAACAATATAATTAAATTAATTAAATTTAATCATATGTAGAGGATTTTTAGATAAATTAATTAAATAATAAATATTTAATTAATTGCTAGGATTATAGACATGACCATTTTTATGCGTATACAATATCAATGCTAGGATGGATGTTATTTATGACGTTCTTAGCATAGATAACCTATGGGTAGATAGCCACTAGATTGACCTATGATAGTACTGCGGATAGGTACCTAATTTGACATTGGCTATCAGAGCATTAATTTTTGGAGTACTGGTACTGAACGGATGAGGCAAAGACTTTAGCTTTGGTTGGGGACTTTCCTAGGAGGGTATAGTACATCAGATGAATCTCTATGCTTAGGGCCCCATGATACTTGCTTTGTTATACCATGACATGGACCAGGTTATATACATGTGGGGGCAGAGTCTATCAGCTAGTGTCACATTATTGCACATTTGGGCTTGGGAACACATTATTGTGCTCAGACTTGTCATTACTCTAGTAGAAATTGAAAAGGAGTAGCCAGTAATCTATAGATACAGAGCCATTGGGAAATCCCACAATATTGGTTTACAATTCCCTTCACGAAGGAAAATTGCAAAAACACTCCCAAACAAAAAAAATGGGTTTTTAGGGGTTCGCTCGAACACCCCCTTCGAGCTAACCCCTTCTTGAATCCAAGTTTACTCGAACCCATTTTGGCAAGTTTTTCTTATGTAATCAAGGGAAAATGGAAAAAAAAAGGGGGGTTTGAGCGAACCCCCCTTCTAGTGAACCCCCTTTGCTCGAACCCCGCTTTTTCCCTTCTCCTCCACTAGCAATTTTTTGAATTTTTTTTCCTTTTTGAGCTTGGGTTGAAGATGAAAATGGAATCAACTTCACAAACCCAACTCGAAGATGGTTGTCCTCAAAACAAGCTATCTATCAAATATAATTTTAATATATTTTGGTTTTATTATGTATATATATTAGTTTAATTAAACATAGGTTTTTCATCAAAAATCAAGATCTTTGTTTTGCACATGTGGAAAAATAGTAGATTATCAAAAAAAATTCTAAAAAATATGTTTGTGCTAGGTATTAGTGTCCTTGATCCAGCAAAAAAAATATTAAATTTCGATACATACAAAAAAGTTATGTTGTATACGGTTTGCCTATGTCTAAATTGTAATTGGTTTGAATTCAAAACTTAATTAAGAAAAAAATATTCAATAAAACACTATGAAACCCAATGAACTTGCTAGATATCATAGTTACAAAGCTAAATTAAAAAAAAAAAAACTTTTATCCTTCATAGAAAAAAAGTTATGTTGTTTACAGTGAACATCACTCTTTAAAAATGGTGTTTACTGTTAAAAACTAGTTTTCGAAGGAGATGGAAAAGAAATTAAATTTGATTCAAAAATAAATAAATATATATATATATATATATATATATATATATATATATATATATATTTAGAATCTATAGACAACATGTCACAAATCACTAGTTTGTTTTATCTTTAGATTCCTCATGGTTTAGCAGCTATAGGTGCCCGAAAGTGAAGATTTAGTTAAAAAAAATAGTTCAATGTCCACTTTGGCCAAAAAGTGTAAACCAGTATTGTGGAATCACCCCATTACCACCCTCTAGCACATTGGCACTACTGGTATTGCATACTAGAGGTGAATCATAGATGAAATGACTGTATTCAGATGGAGACCTTGGATCCAGTCTCATCTATGGTATGACAACTAGGATCAATTATTCTTTGCCCAACACACTAGATATATGCTTAGTCATGAGCATCATATGGTGGAGAGATATCTACATGATCGGGTTGTGAGGTAGTTTGATGAGGTACAAGATGTAGTCCCTCCTGCGTAAAAAGCTATTTATGCAGGAACTACTAGAGAGATAGTTCAGGGATAGCAGATTCTACCTCAAGTGGCCATCGACGATTTCAAATAGCTCGTCCCACAACCATGTGGGTTTACACAGGAAGTCCCTATGATCCAGGCACCACACCTGCCTACAATGCTTAGTCCTTACAATGTGCCCCAGTATGATTGAAAGATCTAGCAAGGGGAAAGGTACAAGGTAGAGCTAGAGGATAGGGACAAGGCCTGATAACACAATAGCCTCCCCATGATGGGCACAATGGACAGGTGCTTGGTGATAGTCACCAGTAGGATGGTCCATAGTGCAGGGTGTTAGGCAATAGCCTGGTATGGGACAGGTTCCAAGGAAGCCTCCCTTAATACCACCCTTATGACATGCACCACCACAACCACCACCACACCCGTAGCAATAGCAGAAGCCATAGGGTCCGAACCCCAGAGATGAATAGTTTCAGGCATTGATTGAAGTGAGAGATAGATTGAGATAGCTAAGAAACTATGTGTTCCAACAGGTCCAGTAGTTGATTGGGGAGTGGGATAGGCACATGAAAAAGTGCGACCAAGAGCTTCAATAGGTTTAGCAGTTTACCATCCAACTTGGCAAAGAGACAGGTTGCAAGTAGTAGTTGGAGGCTACTGGCACTCAGACCTAGGGACAAGTTGTATCCACTACCATGTACGGTCAGGATATGGATGAGGCCACATATTACCACACACTGTATCATAGGGATGTTCCACAACACTAGTAACAACTGGATTTTTCTCACAGGAGCATGGTTGCACCTATTGGTTCAGGAGGTGCACCATCAGTTCATCAACCTTCGAGTAGCAGTCACCGACAACCCTCTTAGCCTCTGTCAGAGCATGATGACAGATAGAGTCAATGCTATCCTTGTATATAGACACGTTTTTTGATATATATCCCTAATTTGGTTATGTATATACATTCATTGGCTGATTTTGATAGCCTCCTGTATATTCATTTTTGATGATATCACACATTGACTTAGATTTTGTATCATGATAGTCAATTTTTGATGATATATACATGAGATGATATTCAATGCATTTATGATGTGATTTTTTATTTCATGTTTGTGTATGGATGTATGCATTTATTTTATGTTATGGATGCAGATGTTTACTATTCATGTGATGTATATGATTTACAATGGGATGTTATATGGATGTATGCAATGTATGGTTCATGATATGCAAATGTGATGGATGTGTTAGTTCTCAAAAATGTTGGGTTTGAAACCACAAGAGGTTGCCAAGCTCTTGATACGTTTTAGGCTAACGAACAAGGCCAAATGGTATATTTGAACCTTCTTCTCTTCAAGCTCTGCCAGACCTAGGTAGGTGCACCTATGCAAATGAGGCAGACTTAAACTATATGTTTCCTACTTGAGCAATCTATCCACAATGGAAATTGGGAGTGGGATAGATAAAATCTTAATAACTACTCCTACCAAAATTTGAGATGTGAATGTTTGAATAAGATTTTATAAAATTCTAAAATGGAATTGGTATGACCAGTGCCTACTGTAGACACCTCAAATTTACCTAGGCCTATGACTCTTAATTTCTCCATATTTCTTCTAAAACATAATATTTGATTATGTCCTTCTATCCAAATTCAACTATTAATTAAATAATTCTTAATTATTTAATTAATTCATACCTTCTATTCTTCTTGACTATTTAAATAAGCAAATTATATTTGTCTTGTTTAAATACATCACTAATGTATAATCTCCTCTTTAATTAAATAAATAATTAAATTTATTTAATTAATCCATTATTCCCTCTTGATTATTTAAATAAATAAACTTTATTTATTTATTTAAATACGTCTCTAATGCTAAAGGTCTTTTCATAATTAAATAATTCTTCCATAATTTATTTAATTATTAGTACACTTCTTCCATGATTAAATAATTAGAATTAATTATTTAATTGTCTCATTTAATTTCCTCCATTTTAAATAAAATTAGTTATTAAAATGGTCACACATTGCTAACTTCCACTTCTTTTAGTAAATAATTCAAAATAAATTATTTACTATCACATAACTTCACATTTTTGAGTTAATTTTAATTCAAAAATGGTAATTTTCTTCTATAAATCAAGTGATTTCTAAAATTATTTGATTTTCCAAATCTTTCTCTTTCTGTCCAATCTTTATCTCCCTGTCACATTTATTTTCAACTGTCGATTTGATTTTCTCAAATTGCATCTTGGCCACTTATTTCAAATTTTTTCCCTAACCCTAATTATGGATTGTCACACACAATCTTTGATTTTAGGGCATTCATCAACTTTTAATCTTGGCCATCCGTCCAAAATTGCATTTGCTATAAAATGCCAATTTTGCTCTCATTTTGGCACTTCTTAACACTTCATCTTTTGCATACTTGATCTCATGCTCTTTGAATCTTAGGCAACCTTGCATTCTTGTCATTTTGTCAAAGGCATATTTAAATTCATTTGGCATAATTTAGACATAGTTTAGATGCTTACTATTTGCATTATAGCATAGTATTGCATGTAGTCATTTCAAATCCTTCAACATTTGCTTAGGGCTTGTCTTTGTCATTAGATTTCTCACATTAAATATGAGGGAAACATCATATTTTCAACAAGTTGAGAAGGGCTATGGAGGTGATTCATGGAGGTTTTGAGGACTATTTGGTATAATTGTTCTTGTTTTATGCATTTTCGTCCATTTTTCTTCATAGTTAGCTATGGTTTTATGTTTTATGCATGATTATAAGCTAACCCCATAAAATTTCCTTAGTTACATTGGTGAACCTAATGTTTTTTTTTTTGTAGATTTCTGTACGGTTTTTATTAATTTTTTTCATTTTTGTAGGTACAGGTATGAAACGCCGCATTTGCTTCTTTTAAAGCCGCATTTTCCACATCACAACACATTCGCTATTTAAAACAATGCATTCACTCTACTACACCACATACGCTTTGCAGAACACCGCATTTGCTTGACCGCGATGCATTAGCTTCCTCAAATGACAAATTTGTTTTGCAAGTTGACGCATATGTCTGAGAGATTCCAGAGTACAGACCCGCGACACATTCACTTTGCAGAGTGACACATCTGTCTGGTATATTTTTCTTTCGGGTTTTTCTAATTTTTTCCAAATTTTTCTTTTTCTATTTAAGTAGTTTAGGGTTATGGGTTACTAATATTCTAGTTTTTAGCTTGTGGCGAGGAATCTAACATTTTGAGGATTCTCTTATCACATTCCTAATTTCCTTAGGGCAAAAATCAACAAACAACAAACAACAATCTTGCATTTAAATTCATTTGGTTAAAATCTACTTGCATTTTCATGTCATTGGATTAAAATGAACACAAGCATGCATTGAAACTCATATGGTTAAAATGAACTTGCATTCTCATGGAATGAGTTTAAAATGAACTTTGTCTTTCACATTTCAAGTTAAACTTTTAAAAATAACAAAGTGTCTTGTGTGTCCTCCTCACATTATCATTTGGTAATTAAAATTTACAAGTGCTTGCAACTTTGTAACCCCGATTCAATAATCAAAGTATCCTCTCCCCTTGTGCACTTGTGCGATCCTAGGTGCAAGAGAAACGATTATTGACTCTAGGAACTGGGCCTTCCTTGGTGGGAAAAAGTACTCACCCCAAGGTGACTCAAATTGACAACAGAGCTCTTTGGCTGAGCTACCCCCGACCGGTATATAAATGTGAATCCTAATGGAAAACTTAGGATTATGAGTGCGGATGTGTCATATAGACAAAGTAGAATTCCCCAAAACCCTGTTAAGCGTAACCTCTTCAGGTTGGAATTCCTCCTTTAACGAAGCTTAATCTTTGCCCCATGTGTGGCCACTCAAACGGGGGTCCCAAACTAAACACCTTTGTGTAGTAGCCAAAATCCTTCTATTTGCTAGCGCAGCAATGGTCGTTGCAAAGGCATCCACATTCTCCCAGTTCTTAGTAGAGGTTATCAATCTGCCATGGGAGTTTCATAGGGGATGGAAGCTTGGTTGGCCTAAGAAGTGAGTGCATTGTAAGGGGGAGCCCGTGCGGCCAAGCTTTTGGATTCACATGTTAAGAATAAGTGCAATTGGGGAAACCCATGTGGAATCTAGCGAATATTGTCCTGGCTTAACCTAGTATTGTGCTTATTTTCATTGTGCTTGATCAAAGAAAAAATATTGTGTTTTCCAAGTGTTTTCTTAAACATTCAAACAAACAAATATCATTACATGAATTTAGAAACACACTTTCAACTTGAGACAACTTCAAAATTTGGTCAAACTTGCAAACAAACTGGGTATTCATTCTTCCTGCAACGCATTCGCTATGTTGAAACACATTTGAAGCTTTCTACGCCACATCTGCTCTATTGCAATGCATTTGATGCTTTCTGAGCTGCATATGCTTAGCTAAACTGCATTTGAATCTACACTGCCATAACACATTTCTGCTTTCTGAAACACATTTGTTTTACTGAGCCGCATTCAACATTTCCTACGATGCAATCACTCTTCTAAACCGCAATCGCCTTACTAAGATGCATTTGTTTGTATCAAACCACATTTGATTTGCAGAAACCCACAATTGCCTTACTGAGTCACATTTGCTTTTTGTAGAGCCACATTCACTAAAGCTAAGCCGTATTTTCCATATTGAGACACATCTGTAACCTGAAATGAGGCATTTTTCTGACAAAAATAAAAACTCTATCACAGACCAAAAACTAAATTTAAATTTGTCCAAACTGTCATCAAACATCTTTTTTCAAAGGATCCTATCAAAAAACCAGATCAAACATTGCCCAAATTTTTGCATCCATTAGTTTGCATTTACCCATAGGTTCATACTTGCAAAATTTAGTTTCATCCTGAGACATCATCATCTTCATTTTTAGTCATAAACCAGTCCTTGCATCCTCATTTCATTTTCAGATTTTGGATTAGGAAACCTTACCTCACTTAGCAACATCTTTTCCTTCAAGAGTAGGTGTACCATTAGACTTAGTCATCATTATTTTCCTTTAGTCATTGTCCTTTTTGTGAGACCTTTCCAACTCATAAGTCAAGTTAGGAAACCTCACTTAGTCATCTTGTCATTGTCCTTTAGTCCTCTAAACAAGTCCTTTGATACTCCAAAATTGAGACATAGATCAAGCTTAGGGGGGTTGAGTAGCTCCTCTTTCCAAATAACTTAGACCTTTGCATTCAAGTCATCTTAGTACTCATTTTGCATACCTTATTAAAAAATACCAAAAAAAATTAGTGTCATAACTTGTCATCTTAATCTTCATTGTCCTTTTGCATTTTCCATTTCCTTTAGACAATAGTGTCACATTGTCATATCTTATTCAAAAATCCAAAAAAATATAGTCTTCATTGTCCTTTGGCATTAGTCATTTCCTTTATCATCAAAAATCCAAAAACATAGTTTGCATTGGCATATTGCATTGTCATCTCTTATTATCAAAAATCCAAAAAAAAAAACATAGTGTCATTTAGGTGTCATTTTCCATCCTCTTCCTAATTTGAGAAATTCCTTATATGGTTGAGACTAGGCTCCAAAGAAAGAGAAAACAAATGGCTAATGTTGGGAAAGCAAACCACACCTACATCTTTTCCAATGAAATGAATCAAAACATGAACCAAGACACATCTTTCATCAATCCTTTCAGCGAAATGAATATGCCATCTTCATCATGAAACCATTTTGAACCATTCATGCAAAGAGACCAACATGGACAAGTATACGCAAAATATTTAGAAGTTGCAACACAAAATCCTAACATAGCCTTCTTTGTCAAAGACTTAGTCCTACATGAACCACAAAGATATCTAGCCATGCTCTTGGACCAAGGGATTAAACTACCATGTGGCTTTGACATTAATACTTTGAGGCCAACATCACCTGATCATAATGCCAACAATCCAAACAATAATTTGTCTAGCACTAGTCAACCTCAAAACAACACAAACACTGCCTTTGTTGGTGCCACATCACAAATTTCCACAATGACCATTAATGCTACCTCCAATAATCAAAAAAATTCCAATACAATCAATGCAACATCTATTGGAGGGACACCAACTATATCACAAACCATGTCACAAGCAATGCCAACAATGTCAACAATATGGTCACAATCAGTTGGAGCCACCCTTGGGTCCTCATCAATGTGGGCAAGCTATTCAAATCCTCTATTTGCGGCTTCATCTAGTGCCATGGGTTCATTATCATTAAATCCTTTCATTGGTACCTCATCCAATCCCTTTGGAGGAAGTAAACAACGTGTCTTTATTCGAGGACCACAACCAAATGTTAACGCGTCAACACAATTTAATACCAATACTTCCCAAGGGAAAAACACAAACATTCCCCATGGAAAATTTCAATAATTTAGACAAGGCAATCAAAATACACAACATATGACATCATTTGGACACCAAAATGTTCATGGTCAACATATTCCCCAAATTTTAACTGAAATGGCTAGAGGGCACATTCTGACATATTCATCACATATTCACACCCATCAACAAGTCCCTAATCCCAACTTTCAATATCAACAACATACAAACCAAAACATATCATACACCTCACAACAACACATCCCACAACAAAAGATCAACATCTCTTCACAACCAATGGGGACCCATAGTGTACCTGTCACTCCCATGTGTGATACAACAAATAATCCAATGATTGATGCCTTGACAACTCAAGTGGCTCAATTACAAAAGGCTATAGAAAATATGCAAATATCTAACAAGAAGTCACATATGTCATATAACCTATGCGTATATCCTTTTGACACAAATCTATACATGCCACCATTCACTCCTAGATATGTGTCACCAAAATTTACCAAATACAAGGGCAAGATGAATCCTATTGAGCATGTTTGAGAATTCATGACTAGTTGTATGGACATTACCTATGAACACACGTACTTGATGAGACTCCCCTCTAAAAGTCTTACAAGACCCGCACTTGAATGGTTCTCCACTCAAAAAGGGATAAAAACATGGGACTAACTTAAAGACAAATTCATAAAAAATTATGCGTATAACATTGACATGGACACCTCCATCACTAGCTTATGCACTCTTACACAAGAAGATGTTGGTGAAACTTTTATCCCATTCTTCCAAAGATGGAGAAGTCTTGCAAGTCGCTACCATATTGACATACCTGAGAAAGAAAAGGTCGACATGTTTGTTTAAACACTCCTAGGCCCATCAAAATACAGATTGAAAGTTCATTGTTACACAACCTTCACAGACCTAGTTGAAAAGGGTGTCCAGGTTGAGAAGACTCTCATTGCTAAAGGAGAACTAAAATATGGTCCTAAAAACACAAACGCAAACCCATCCGTAGAAAAAAATAAGTATTGGGTAAAAAATAAACATGTTACTAATGATGGTGTTGTTGATGGCAAGGCTGTAAACATGATGGGTCCTGTACTCACTCTTAAAGGAATTCAACCACAAAAAAACCAACAAAAATACTGACACCCCCTGCCAATGTCATTCAAAATAACCAAAATGGTCAAAATAGTCAAAGTCGAGGACAACCCCGCCAGATAAGACAATTCCCGAAAAGATGAACATACACTGCTTTGGGAGAACCAACTGAGGATGTCATTAAGAAGCTCCTTCAAAACGATCTCATCACACTTGAGGACCCTAAGCCATGTGACCCAAGATAGTTTAAACCATCATGGTGGGATGATAATGCTTTCTGTGATTACCACCAGGCTAAAGGGAATAAGACATCCTCTTTTCGGCATCTAAGAAATATTGTGCAAGACCTTATTGAAAATCAAACAATTGAATTGGGTGGGCCACAATTTGCATCAAATGCAGACCATATTATTCACAAGGACCCACTACAAGACCATGGTTCAAATAAAGCCTCAATGTCAGGTCCTAAGACAAATAATAATCAAGCCAATTATGTTCACGCCACATACGACTATTCTGGTGGACATATTATTAACAATGTCTGAACTGATGACGAATGTGTCAATACCATCACTGTCAAAAGGGCACCTGAGTGCAATGCCACTAATCGAAGTGGAAAGGTCACCATAGTTGGTCCACCTCCTCAATAGCCAAAAATCACAATACCTAGTTCGTCTGCTAAGCTATCACAATCAGGCTCGTCTGCAAAGCAATGGAAACCTAAGAGTTATTTTAAACTTATTGACCAACTAGGAAAAACCCCTGTGCATATTTCCATACTCAAATTGCTTTGCATTTCCCCTGCACATAAGGCTATACTTGAAAAAACCTTGCAAGATTCGTTTGTCCCTAAGGATATTGATGTCAACCAATTTGAGGCCATGGTGGGATACCTCACTACACCCCATCACATAACATTTTCTAATCAAGATTATTCATCACCCAAGATCAACAATAACGATGCATTACACATCAAAGTTTTCATGCATAAGCACAAGGTCAGATGAGTTTTAGCAAATGGTGGAGCAGGGTTGAACATTTGTTTCTTAAAATTGGTTAAGGATCTAGGATTTTTTGATGCTTGCGCAAACGCTACAAAGAGCATTGTCATAAAGGTGTATGACGATGAAGAACATTCCTCTCAAGGTGTGATTACTCTTCCTATCAAAGTTGGGCCAGTCATTGTAGACACAACTTGCCAAGTCCTGGATCTTGAACTACCCTATAACATGTTGCTTGGATGACCCTAGATTCATTCCCTAAAGGTTGTTCCCTCCACATATCACCAATGCCTAAAATTTCCTTTTGATGGCACAAAAATAACCATATATGGAGACCCCAATCCTTTTGAGTATTGCACCAATCTAAGGGGTATTTTTGAACATCAAGTGCCCATCAACTGAGAAGCTCCAAGCTCTTCTTCCTCCAAATTCATTGACCCGTCCACACTCGCATCATCCTCCACGTCCACTCCTTCCACATCTTCTGCCATGCTATCATCCTCCTCGCTTCCTAAGGCTGAGTCCAATGTCAAGATCCAAGACCTAGGCTATGGATAATTCAAACTGAATACGACATATTACATCACAAAAATACCCAAGTCTCCTAAGGTCTATGGTCGGCCTTGTTTTAGAATGGACCCTAAAGAAATTTTTTAAGTTCCACCAAAAAATAGTTTTCATAAAATGGGGAGACATGAACAACAAAGACATTGCTGACATATTAGGATGGATTTGCAAAGAAATGGAAGACTTACCCCCATTAGAAGTCCATATACAACAAAGGCTATGACATAATGAAGGAATGAGGCTATGACGGTACTAGTGGCCTTGGCAAGAATAAAACATGGATACGAGAAACTTTAATGTCGTTCAGAAGTTCAAAGTATTTTGGGTTAGGTATGGTCCACCCAAAAATGACGATCGACGTACCAATGAACTTTTGAGTGAGAGCATGAATGCTTTGGAAAGTGTCGAGACTATTAAGGAATTCCTTACCAAAACCAACTCCGATGAGTGGGAATTTGGCTCCCAACAATCCCTAAGTGACTGTTACTTTGAGGATTTGTTCCTTGAACTTGGAGAACTTACATCTGAACAAAGATTTTTGAAAATGTTTAAAATTGATCAAGCATCGAATTATGACAATCCTAAAATCCCAAGGAAATGAGAAAAATGGGATAGGCTCTTTTTCCCAAGGAACAATGACAAGACAAAATACTCCTCTAATCCCATTAACCCTCATCCTAGCATACCTGTCCATCCGTCTAAACCTAATGACCATCAATTAGATTCATTTGAATCACCACCTAACATTGCCGACCATGACTCCAATCCCTTCGTCCCCTACTTTTCTAATGAGTATGAAACAAGTGAAGGAGAATATTGGATAGAGTCATATTTGGAATTGGATGATGAAAACTTCATTTTCAATGTCTCTGAATCCGTCTGCATGCTTTCTGTGTCCTCTCCAAAATTCACCAATACTGACGATGGTATTTCCTTAGTCTACCCGCAACTAATCAATTGGGACCAACAAGGCCCGCCAGTCATGGACATATTTCAGAATGATGAGGCCATTGCAAAAATTATGGGACTACATGAGGGCATACCTAGTGGTGATCACAAGGATGGATTTGCAATTGACCTAGATTGTGCAACTTACTTCAAGGAGACTGCTTCGTCCTCTAGTCGCAAAATGAAACATCTTTAGGTGAAAACCGAAAGGCACCTTTTGACGATAAAAAAGTAAAAATAAAGGATGTATCTGTGGGTGAAAACCTCTCCAAGGCCCCCAAAGATGGAGGACTAGACTTTCTTCCCGTAACTCAAGAGAAATCGGCAATGCTCATAGAGGACACCACAAAAGTAAACATATCTATAGTAGAAGATCCTAAAATGGTCCTCTTTGTGGCATCCCTGATAGAAGAAGAGAAACCCGAGTTCCCCAAATTATTTTCAGA
This sequence comes from Sequoia sempervirens, assembly GCA_007258455.2. Lineage (NCBI taxonomy): Eukaryota > Viridiplantae > Streptophyta > Pinopsida > Cupressales > Cupressaceae > Sequoia > Sequoia sempervirens. The sequence continues at coordinate 575,546,536 of VDFB02000015.1, read as the reverse complement.
GCGTAAAATTATTTTTTCATGGTCATATGTCGATATGCCTAGGTTAGATCCAGAACTTGTCTTGCACCATTTTCCATTATTTCTAGATGCCAATCTAGTGAAACAAAAGTTGCAAAAGATGCACCCACAGATCGCCTTGTTAGTCAAAGAAGAACTTAAGAAATTGTTAGACGTGGGATTCATATGGTCCATAGACTATGCTGAATGGATATCAAATATTGTACCAGTCACAAAGCCAAATAGTCAAATCCGCATCTACACAGTTTTTCGGGACCTAAATAAAGGATGTCCAAAGGATGACTTTCCCTTGACAAACATCGACATCATAATAGACCTTATGGCAGGATATGAGATGTTGTCCCTCATGGACAGTTTTTCCAATTACAATCAAATCCGTATTTCCCTCAAAGACCAACATAAAACAACATTCACTTGTCCTTGGGGTACATACTGCTAGAATTTCATGCCTTTTGGTCTTAAGAATGTAGGCGCCACATATCAAAGAGCTATGACAATGATATTTCATGACATGATGTACAAGATAATGGAAGATTACATGGATGATATTTTGGATAAATATTTGACAAGAAAAGATCATTTGAATGTGTTAAACAAAATTTTCAAGAGACTGGAAGAATATAAAGTCTAACTGAATCCTAAGAAATACGTCTTTGGATCTGGCAAACTTTTGGGATACATAGTTTCTTGAAGAGGCATTGAGGTTGATCCAGCCAAAGTGAAATCCATCTTAGACATGCCTCCTCCAAAATGAATAAGTGAACTCAGGACATTGCAAGGCAAGTTACAATCTATCTGATGCTTCATAGCACAATTGGCTGACAAGTGTCAACCATTTCAATATCTTTTGTGCAAGGACATCCCCTTTGTGTGGACAAATAAATTTTAGGAGGCCTTTCAACTAATAAAAGACTATCTCTTGTCACCACCTATTTTAATGCCACCAATTGAAGGGAAACCTTTGATTTTATACATTTCTACAACAACTTCAACACTAGGGGCATTACTGGCACAAAACAACCATGATGAGAAGGAAAGGGCCATATATTATATTAGTTGGACACTGGTCAAATATGAGTTGAATTACACATCAATTGAATGTGCTTGCCTATCAGTGGTCTTTGCTGCTCAAAATATAAGACACTATATGTTGAATCATAGTACACAGTTGGTAGCAAAGATTGACCCCCTAAAATATCACTTAAGTCGCGCAACATTGACAAGACGTCTGGAAAAATGGGTCACGATTTTGAGCGAATATGACATCCAATATGTAGAATGAAAGGCTATAAAGGGACAAGTGATAGCAAATCAACTGGAATATGCACCTATACAAAGTGATCACCCATTAGTAGCAGATTTTCTAGATGAGTCCATATTTAATACAAAACCTAAGTCACCTTGGAGGCTATATTTTGATGGGTCTCATACTAGTCATGGATCGGGGGCAGGAATATTGTTTGTTACTCCACAAGGGGACTCCATCCCTAAGTCTTTCCACATAGCTTTCCCATGTACAAATAATGTGGCAGAATATGAGGCTCTTGTGATAGGACTCAGAATGGCCATAAAATGGAAAATCACAACACTTCATGTTTATGGAGATTCTCAGTTGATCATCAACCAAGTTAATGATGATTATGACACCAAGGATGAGAAATTAATTCCTTACAAATGAATGGTTGACAAATTTCATACATATTTCCACATGGTGACTTTTGAACAAGTTCCAAGAGCACAGAACAAGGTAGCAGATGCAATGGCTACAGTCGGCTCTCTCCTAGACATTCCAAGCAATATGCCTCAATTGGAGTTCTTGGTACAACAAATTTTGGTCCTTGCATATGATGTTCCAGAATTAGAGATGGTCTATGGGCTTGTTGGTCCTGATTCTCCTTGGCATTTATGACTATCTCAAGTCCTAAACCCTTCCCCCCAACCTATTCAACAACCAGCAAAAGTCTTTTATCTGAAAATTTTCCCGATACACCATCGTCAGTGACACCCTCTTCCACTGTAGCTTTGATGACACCCTCCTTTGATGTCTAGACACCAACGAAGCACACACAACCTTATGTAAAGTACATGAGGGTATATGCAAGTCTCATTCGAGTGGTCCTACTCTGGCCAAGAAGATAACGAGACTTGGGTATTATTGGAAAACCATTGAAAAGGATGCACTTGAGTTCATCAGGACTCATCACCAATGTCAAATACATAGTGATTTAATTCATGCTCCAGCACAAGAACTCTAACCGATTACATCTCTGTGCCCCTTCACACAATGGGGACTTGACCTTGTGGGAAAAATCCACCCTACCTCTTCCAATGGCCACAAATTCATTATCACCACCACTAAGTAATTTACTAAGTGGATCGAAGCCATACCCCTTACATACATAACCAACAAACAAATTTACAAATTCATTCTCAACTACATCATTTGTCGGTATGGTATTCTGCAGTCCATAATCACATACAACAGACGTCCATTGAAAAATCAAGAGGTTTGTGAGTTATGTGAGCGATTCCATATCCGACATCATTTTTCCATGCCATATTGCCCACAAGGAAATGGTCAAGTTGAGGCGTCCAATAAAACTATCCTTAAATTTCTCAAAAAGACTGTTAATGACACTGGTCATGACTAGCACATCCAACTTAACCCTGTTTTGTGGGCTTACCACACCAACATTCACATGCCTACAAGAGCCACTCCATTCACACTAGTCTTTGGAGCGGAAGCCATATTTCCCATCGAGGTTGAAATTCCATCCTTATGAGTCTCCCTGAAGGGTCTAGTAGATGATGAAGAATACAGACAATCACAACTACATGAGCTAGAGATGTTAGAGGAAAGAAGACATAATTCCTTGAACCACCTATAGGCATATCAAAACTGTCTCTGTCGTAGTTACACCAAGAGAGTCATGGTCAAGAAGTTTGACATTGGTGATTTAGTCCTCATGCAAAATCCTAAGAATCAGGCTGACAGAGAAAAACTTGGTAAGTTTGAGCCCAATTGGTTGGGTCCTTACGTCATCATAACCTCCTTTGGTTCTGAAGCATATCAGCTAGCTACTCTAGATGGTGAAAAACTGACAGATCCTATCAACAGTTTGCACCTTCACAAGTTCTATGCATAGCATCAAAAAGTCAGGCTGAATACCTTAAAAAAAAATCATCACCTTGATGAAAACCTAGCAAACAGGCATCTTGGTGACACCAAAAAAATGAAAAAATGACAAAAATAAAAATAGAAATAATTCGTCCAATAGTGAAAAACCTGGCAAACAAGCGCTTTGGATAAGTACCATGGTGAAAACCTAGCAAACATGCACCATGCGTAGTTAGTCATTGCTCATCCATCTATTGTCACTCTATCTGCCTTAGTCGATAATAGACACTCAATTTTCTGACATCACCTTACCACCTGTCACCAAATCCCCGTTATTGTCTCCCATGGCTGATAACGCTTGACATCAAGTCCTATATATCACCCATTCATCACCCACGAACATCCTTTTGCATCCGTCTAGTTGGCTAGTCTTGGACCTGACTAGGGGAAAATCTTTATTACCTGATTGTAGTGGGTATCACACATGGTCTCGGCAATTGTAAAAAGTCCTGAAAAAGACAAAACATCATAAAATGTCCTAAAAAAAGACCAAAACATCATAAAATGTCCTGAGAAAAGACTTAAAAATTGAAAAATGTCTTGAAGAAACCCCAAAAAATCAAAATATCTCGAAAACACAAAAAAAAAGTCATATCTTGTTAAGTCTGTTAGTCTTTGTTATTTTCCCAAACTATGTTGTCTCTGCGCATTTGCTACGTAGGAAAGGCTCACCTTTGAGCCCTCGAGACATTAGGTCAGTCCTTTTAGGTTTGTCTACATAAAAATCATGACTCAATCTTTGTTCATCAAGACAAAGTCATTGGTTGTGTCGAACTACTAGGTCTCTAAGTGTATGACATAGGCAAGGCCATCAATTGATGAGCCCCTGAGGTCGCACTAGGTCAGTCCATTAGGGTTCATGGCACTACACTGGCACATACGTCTAAATGTCTTCGAGTCTAACAAGCCATTTCAAAACAGGCAAAACTCCTAAAATAAATTCTAACAATTCTTTAATAAACACGTCACACAAATCAACATGTCAACATCAACATGTAGTCAAACTCAGTCAAACTTCAATCAAAACAAGTCAAATCGTCATAACTAGTCAAACTGTCAACTCTTGGTCATTCCTCAAATGTGTCCTTCTAAAGGATTTCCTTCGTCATTTATTTAGACCTTAGGATGGGTCTTTCCTAGGTATTGTCAACGTCATCTGGCATTTTGAGGGATCCTCTTGACATTTGAGGATTGATCCTCTTGACATCAACATTATTTAGGATGTGTCCTTCCTGAATTTGGAAAAATTTGACACTCGACACTTAGACATTGTTAAATATGACACCATTGGCATTTGACACCGTCAAACCTAGCATCTTGACGTCAAAACACTTGACACTTAGACACACTTGGCAAACACTTGGAAAACATTATCTTGGCATTTTGTTCTTTGATTTTTCATCCTATTACTAGTTTCTTTGTGATGTCCTGACAACGAGATTTAGAGAAGCAACAATGTATCATGATGATTGTCGTGTCTTGTCCTTTTGGCAGTCATGTTGCTAGTTCCTTGAGGATGTCCTGACAATAGAATTTAAATGAGCAACGATGTTTCATGACTTGTCTTTCTTATTTTTTTATGCTTGTGGTTGGTTGTGACAAAAAGACTAGGGCAATTGCACTCTTAGTATGAGTCATGATCATCCTTGTCTATGATTGCTTGTCTCATGTGATGGTACGACCTTGCACACCTTGATCTATGTCATATCATGGTGTTTGTTGACCATTACAAAAATCCACCCAATGATGATTAAGAGAAGTAATTAGTAAAGTCTTATGGTAATATGTTGAAGGATTTGGTCTGCACACTAGCATTCCCCTTCTTCTATCTTGTCATCCCGTCTCCTCCATCTCACGATGATATCCTATGACATACAAAAACATAAGTGCATACATGATCATATAGGCATTGCATTAGGTTAGCACATACATCACCCATATAATTAAACCATATACATTGCATCACATATTACATTGTCCATACATACATAGTCATGCATTAACATATACATAATCATAAATGTAGCATCCATTACAATCGAACATTATGAATCATCATAATCATCATCAAATAAGAATACATCAGGAAACATAGTCAATGCATAATGCATCATCACATAACATAATCATATAGGCCACATCAAAACTGCATCGCATATATCATCTCAAAAATATAATGTCACAGGATAGAGTCACGAGATATCCCAAAAAATAAGAGCTCACAAGCTTGATGGTCAAAATATAAATGTCATAACATAAGTGTCTGAAATGTCCTATGCAAGATAGTGATAAACATGTCTATGTCGAGCTCTCCTCATCCCCTTGAGGAGAAGATCTAGGATATCGATGCTCTGATAAGGGCACTAATGTTGTCAAAGTCACTGTGGCCTTTTCCTGGGAAGCTGAAGGATCTATCATTGTGGCCTGCGTCTATGAAACAGAGGCAACTGTCACTGATGGCATCATCTCTGTAGTAAAATGAGGTTGTGAAGACACCATGACTAATAGATCTATCATGGGAGGTTGGTTGTGTGCTGACCTGTGCCTTGACTCAGTGGAACCATGACTATGACCTAACCTATGACTGGATGAATGTTTGTGGGAGTGGTTGGACCTGTGCGCTGATGAATGTCCTAAGGAGGTGGATCCCCCTGCACTGCTCACTATCTTGCTGCTGCTACCACTCCTTGTCCTACTGCCACTTTTTGTCCTCATCTAAGACCATGTCAACATAGGATCACGTCTCTCTAGTGGCACCGCCTACTCATATAATAGCTTGTAATGTCCTAGATAGGTGCTCACCCTAGCCAACTCTCTCGCCATGTCCCCTAACGGTCTGACACATAACTGTGCAAATTCTTTGGACCACTGCCTGATCCCACTCCACCCTAACCACCTCAAGCTCTTCTTGTAAATCCCTCACCTGTGTTGTGCTCTCATATAGCCTCCTCTGTAATTCTACCACTTGCTAATCTGTGGTCACATCATTTGGCAGTGGTGGTCCTATAGGTGCCTCATCATTTCCCTCTACCATCCACCACCTCAACAACCGCTCTGCCTCATCTATGGCCTCATCATCACTTGTCTCCTCCTCATTCCCCACATCCTCCACCTCAACCTCCATCTCCCCTCTTGATGAACCTCCATCTCTTGCAACCTCTCCTCCACTGCATGCTCCTCCTGTCTCCCCTCCTCCTGCCTTGGCCCCTCATCTCTCTCCTCCTCCTCGGTCACCTTAGGGATGGCATCTAGTGCCGCTCTAGCCACTCGCTATCTCACCCTCCTCCCCTATTTCCCGCCATCTCCTCCTCTCCTCCTCCTCCCACACTCTCCACCATCATCTTTGTCATCCCCATCTCTCCCTCGACCTCTGCCTTGGCCCCTACCTCCATCTCTACCTCCCCTGCCACCTCGTTGCACATGTGGTATCAATGACCTCTTGTCAATTGGTCTCAGTCCATCTGGATCTATTAAGGGCATTGGGAAATGCATCTGCCACCATAAATCATAATCTATTAAGGTCCTTGGATCTACAACCCCTCCGCTCTATCCCCACTACTGGGCTACTAGCCCATCAATCAGCTTCTCGACGAATGGAACTGATATCAATGGACCCCATGCTAATTCTCTGGATGACCTGGCATACTTTAAAATACCCATCGGAACACCCTACTGCTCACCGAACTATCTCAGCACCCTCTGAGGCAAGTACATATCAATGATAAGCTGAGTCTGAAACATCCGCCCAATCCAGTATCTGAACTGCCTACAAAAACTAAGGTGATCGACCTCATATCCCATTGTTTGCAGTCCTTGTATGGCCACCAGATAAAGGATATCATGGTGTCAATTTGATGGCACCACCAACCTATCTCGGCAACTCAAGTCTACTACAAAGCGCCCACATAATAGTAAACATATGGCATGCCATTCACCAGTTGTGGTCTCTAGATAGGTGGACGGAAGACACAAACGTGCTGCCACGCCCAGATCATAAGGAGCGTCATCTCGCAGCCAATACTCTATGCTCTCCTATAAGAAACCTTATGGTGCTAATGATATAACATCCCCAGTAGGCAAGGTCCCCATGCCTACACAGTCTTTTCCCATCGCATCCTGACAAGTACATCACCCCATCGAGTGGGAAATCCGTGTCCTTGGTGGTCAAGTATCAATACTCCTCTAATCAGTGTCGCTAGCAGGGCATCAAACCGAGAGTAATGCTCCACCAAGAACTCCTAGCAAATCTCGTACCCCTCAATCCCCAATCCTGTGCTGGCCTCACCATGATAATATGTTGTAAATGTTTGATATCCATGTTGTGGATCATACATGATTCGCTCTCCTCGAATTGACAAACACAAGATCCGATATATGTCCTCAAGTGTGACGGTAGCCTCCCCCATTGGCAAATGGAAGGAGCACATCTCAGAGTGCCACCTCTCACAAAGTGCAGTCAAAATTCCCTTATTTTCCTGGATAATGAGCATATAGGTAACATAGTAGAGGCCCAGTCGCATTAGTCGTCGTCGCTCCCTGTCCCGCAACTAGTCTCGAAATCTATAGGTCGATGGCCTGCTCTCTCGTGTATAAATCGATGCTAACTGGATCTACACATGTCAAAACACGCATCAACACCTTGTTGAAAATAAACATTACCTTGTATCTAACTCAAAATCATTTCAAATTTGAACTTAAACAAAGTCAACCTTAGTCAAAGTCAAAGTCAAATGTGTTGCGTTGACTTCATTTGTGTTGCAACAATGCATTTGTGTTGTTCTATACATCAATTGTGTCGCAATCTGATAGTTGCATTGTTCTGAATCATGTTTGTGTGTCAACATGATACTTCCATTGTGTTTCTTATCATAAGCATCACTTTGTTCAAATGTGTCATTTGAGTTTGCGAGTGTGTCGCAACTTTGCGAATGTGGCATTACACCCCTCAATTGTGGTGCGATTTTGCACATGCGTCTCAATTTTTCGCAAATGTGTCACACTTTATTGTCTTGGCCTAATGACCCTTTACGTTTGCATCATGACGCATCAAATGCGTTGAACACGAGCGTGAATGCGGCTTACGTGCACACATATGCGGTGCATCGCATTCATTGTTTGACCTAAAACCCTAAAAATGACATGAAAAATGATGAAATGATAGAGTAAGTTCGAGGTATGTACCGCTGGCTCTGAGCTCTCTAGCCATCTGTAGGTCTGAACGATCTCCCCACGGTGCTTGGTCACTAGAATCACCATCTTTTCCAAATTCCTCTTCGCTCTGCGCTCTCAAATTTACATAGGTGAAAAGTGAAAATGAATTGAATTTAACCCCATTTTCAACCTATTTTTAGGGTCAAAGGGGGGATTTGTCAAACCTGTTATTACTAGAGGCTCTTTTGACCAACTTTGACCATCCTTTTGATTGTCTTAAACATGTCATAATCTGAAACTGTTCGTGACGTTATTTATCTGGTAATCAAATTGACTTATTGGGACACTTTCCAAATTTTTTTGTCGCCAGCCCAAAATTTAAAAATTTTCTTGAGGCATAGATATTCTGTACCTTCGCTGGGGAATGACTTTAACTTATTTTCTTTGTCACAACGCGACATGTTGCATTATGACAAAGAGGGGAAAAATGTAAACGCCTAAAATTGACCTAGGCTTGCTACTCTTAATTTCTCCATATTTCTTCTAAAACATAATATTTGATTATGTCCTATCCAAATTCAACTATTAATTAAATAATTTTTAATTATTTAATTAATTCATACCTTCTATTCTTCTTGACTATTTAAATAAACAAATTACATTTTTCTTGTTTAAATATGTCACTAATGTATAATCTCCTCTTTAATTAAATAAATAATTAAATTTATTTAATTAATCCATTATTCCCTCTTGATTATTTAAATAAATAAACTTTATTTATTTATTTAAATACGTCTCTAATGCTAAAGGTCTTTTCATAATTAAATAAGTCTTCCATAATTTATTTAATTATTAGTCCACTTCTTCCATGATGAAATAATTAGAATTAATTATTTAATTGTCTCATTTAATTTCCTCCATTTTAAATAAAATTAGTTATTAAAATGGTCTCACATTGATAACTTCCACTTATTTTAGTAAATAATTCAAAATCAATTATTTACTATCACATAACTCCACATTTTTGAGTTAATTTTAATTCAAAAATGGTAATTTTCTTCTATAAATCAAGTAATTTCTAAAATTATTTGATTTTCCAAATCTTTCTCTTTCTGTCCAATCTTTATCTCCCTGTCACATTTATTTTCAACAGCGATTTGATTTTCTCAAATTGCATTTTGGCTGCTCATTTCAATTTTTTTCCCTAACCCTAATTATGGGTTGTCACACACAATATTTGATTTTAGGGCATTCATCAACTTTTAATCTTGGCCATCCGTCCAAAATTGCATTTGCTATAAAATGCCAATTTTGCTCTCATTTTGGCACTTCTTAACACTTCATCTTTTGCGTACTTGATCTCATGCTCTTTGAATCTTAGGCAACCTTGCATTCTTGTCATTTTGTCAAAGGCATATTTAAATTTCATTTGACATAATTTAGACATAGTTTAGATGCTTACTATTTGCATTATAGCATAGTATTGCATGTAGTCATTTCAAATCCTTCAACATTTGCTTAGGACTTGTCTTTGTCATTAGATTTCTCACATTAAATCAGAGGGAAACATCATATTTTCATAAAGTTGAGAAGGGCTATGCAAGTGATTCATGGAGGTTTTGAGGACTATTTGGTATAATTGTTCTTGTTTTATGCATTTTCCTCCATTGTTTTTCATAGTTAGCTAGGGTTTTATGTTTTATACATGATTATAAGCTAACCCCATAAAATTTCCTTAGTTACACCTACTTCTATTGGGTTAATGGAGTCAAGAGGTAAATGATATGTGTGTCCTATTTCTAGTTAAAATTTGAATTGTTTGGCACTTTTATGAGTTTATGCCTAGCATAAACGTGCAAGGATGCAATTATCAAGTTCTTATTGATCCAAATGACCTTTTCTAGATTATTGTGATTAATTTAAAGAATTTAATCCTTCCTTGAAGGAGCCAGTTAATTGAACCACACAAGAGCAACAAATGTGCTTTGATAAATTAAAAATATCCTTGATACATCAATTTAAATAATAAGGAAATGTCAACCTTGGAGACAACCAGATAATATTTTCAATTATTTCAACAATGGATCACCAAATTTATACATTCTTCTCCATTATATAATTTTAAAAGATTTTACAATATACAACATAATATTTTGTTGAGGCGACTGACCAACCTATCCAACTACCTAACCTACTGCTCCCTTTTTTGATGATTTTATTTCATCTTACATATATACATTGTTCTTTTAGGGTTACAACCCTTCACAACATTTGTCTCATGTAACTCTTCTTTTCAGTGCAGCTCTTCATTTGATTATTTTTGATAAAATAAAATATTTAATTAGTTGTATTTGGAAAATTAAATATTTTAACTTTATTTTCCATTTTGCATCTTCATGAAAATTAATTTAATAATAATCTTCTTTTGCTGGAAACATTTGGGGTTTACCGCAGCACTGCACATATTTTACTTTGCACTAGCGGTGATGTAAGATATGTCTTATGTTCCCCTGCTACTTCTTCATTGCTTTTCCATATATTTTAAAAAGTTTAAACTTGATAAAATAATGAAATATTTAGGTTTTTTTGAAAATTTCCCAAATTCTTTTTAAAACATATCAAATGTTTTAAAATTTATGCCTCTCAAACTTTAGCACATAGGAAAATTTTTAATTTCAGCTACTGGGAAAACTGAGTAATTCCACTGTGGGCACATAGAGCATCCTGGAGCCATGAAAAATTTGTAAGGGACCATGATCAATTATTTTGGAAGTTTTTTTTTGACGGATTTTGACCAACTCGCCAAATCGAGGTACTTCCTTTGTGAACTGGCCTTGCCGGAGCATGTAATGAGAAAAATGAATTTTTAAAATAATGTACCAAATGACCTTGGAATCCAACAAAATTGAAATTGGAGAAATTTAAAGCCAAAACACTAACTGGGTCATCCTTAGAATTTCAAAATTTGCAACTTTTTCGGGGCGCCAAATCTAGCCTGGGAGCAGTCACAAAATAATTAAAAAACATACTAGAACTCCTCCGATCACCATGAAAATGCACAAAAATGTTGAGTGTGATAGAAGAGTATGCTCATCAAATGGTTTATCATGAAGTCATCTAGGCTGAAAACTATTAATGCCCAAAGTTGCTTATTCAACATTTTCTAAAAATTGCACTTGTCCAACTCAACTGAAACCCACCAACATGTCATTTTGAAAAAATATCAAACCTGATTCTGGGAAGCTATAACTTTGGATATTATCTCTTTTAGGCATGGTGAACATGTGTTCAAGAGGGTTTGTCTTCAATATTCTTCCTTTGCAAAATATCAAGCATCAAAGTTGACCTCTATGAAAGTTTTCTGGAAATGTAGTCTTCCAACTGGGTAAAATCCATTTGGAATTGATTTTGAAATAATATCAAATGATGTCCTAAAGCCATGTAAATTGGCATGAAGGTAGATTTTGGTGTAGATAATCAAAGGAACCAATCATTTTTTCATGAAACTCTTTTGGTTACTTAATATTGCCTTCCAAATTTGATCATTTTAACCTTTTTTTTATGTAGACAATGAACGTTTTGCAGAACCCTTCAACTTGGACTTTTGAAACCTTGTCAAAACTGATCATATGAAGCTGAAAATTGGCATGCACAATCACATATGGTAAATGAACACACTTGCAAGGTGGTTTTGCATGAAACTAGACGAGCTTCCAGTTATGATTTTTCAAAGTGGGTCATTTGAGTAGATTTTTCAACTGTAATTTTGAGTGTTGAAATCCAATTTTTTCATATGGGAACCTAAAATTTGTGCAAAATTTTAGGCTCCAACAGTGGCTCCGCCTGGGGATGTATGTTCCTTGTGGGCATAGCAAGAATCTAGGTCTCTGGGAGAGCAGACCAAGTGTTTTATCCATTTAGCAGTAGACTCGAAACTCTTTTTTGTCATGAACTGACATGGTTTTGAAAAAACCACACCACAGTTGATGGCATAAGGCCACCAAAAAAGAAAAGCCCCTATTTTTCCCTATCATATACCTTGTTTTGTTTTGAGTTCATCAAATTCCCCTTGAAAACATTCATGCAGTCGGCCTTGTCATTGTCATTGAAAACTCTCAGAAGATCATTGTGTTCAGCTTGACTCATGTTCCTTTCACCATTTTGCAGTTCATTATCATGTGACAAATCTTTTTCGTCCTCAATATATAGTATGTATGAACATTCAATGCAACATTTCTTATTATTTTGCTTACTATCATCTATTATAAAATGATCTCCCAGTTGTACTGAGAATCCACCATCTGAATGCCATTCTTGAGAGTCTAAAAATTCCATCACATCAACATCTTTTGGGATAATTATTTCTGAAACATTTTCTATTTTTTTTATGTCACTAGTTGGCAACAAGACCAATTTCTGACTCACGCAGTCATCTTTATGCACATTTGAACCAATTAATGTTGGGGATGAATTTTCTAAATCTTTTCGTATGTATGTATTTCTAATACTCCATTGCCAGCAAATCTAAAATTTGTTCCCTACTAAGAGAACATGCCTCTTTGTCTATTTCACCATTGATGTAATCTTCACCTTGTTCATCATCATAATGATGCTCTAGATCATCATAGAAAAAATCAGATGAATTATCAACACAGTCATTTGTTCCACAGGTTGATATATTATCCTAGTTATCTGAAAATATTTCTTCCTCATCATAAAGTGGATTTGAAAACACATGAAATTCATGCTCTAGCACACCTTGGAAAAATTTCATCTGATCTTCTTCTATCTTTTCATCATACAATGGATTTGAAAAAAATTGAAAACCATTTTCAAGTGTACAAACCTCATTTTCATCAAATGTGTCTTCATGGTATTCAATTGCAGCTGGGGGTGCTATTTGTTCACTGTAAAATGGACTTGCATTTTCCATTACTTCTTCATCCTGATCTCCATAAGAACTACAAGAATCAATTTGTTGTAGATCAAAATCTGAATATTCAATGGATCCCTCATAACATGCACTGTCGCAATCTGTTATGCAAGAGAGACCCTCTATATCTTCATCCTCCTCATGTAGGTTGTCATAGGAAATGTTTTCTCTTGCACATGTCTCATCTTCTAGTTGTATTTCTTGATCAATTTCTCCATTCTCATCAATGATTTCACCATTCTTATACCTTTTCTCATCTATGATACCAATCAACTTATTCATTTGGTCTAGAGTAACTGGATTCAATGACTCAACCCAATGAATGGAGTTGGGCTCATACACTCTAATGAATTTCTCAATGAAGTGTAATCAGATTTATTAGGCAGGGAACTAATAGGTATTTGCATATAGGCATCCACCATTCTGCTGAACAAATCACGTCCCCATTCTCCTTCATGTCTCCTTATATCAAAAAATGCATCTAAGGGGAATATGCAATTTTTTGATTTCATGTTAGAGTCCTGATTTGTTTCTTGAGTATATGAATGCTCATTACCTTCTTTCTTAAACTGTGGACTTTGATATTCATCTTGCTGCAGATTTTGATTGACTCTTCCAAGAGGGATGCCATTGTATTGCACATTTTGATATGGCATTTGGTATTGATATGTGTAATGCTCAGGATATGGATTGTGTTGATGATCCTGATAGCTTACCAATCTTTGTCCAGGAGGGATAGGATAAGCATTCATTTGGTTTGATGACTGCTGCGAATGATATGCTTTACCTCCATTGCCAAAATTTCCAACTATATTATGTGGCACTTGTGGGGTTGAATGTTTGTTTATATTTGTATGTCCATTCTTATTGCAGAATGGTGTTCTTTGTGATGCATATGGAACACATTTGATTCCCAATTGTAGCAGTTGTTGGTCTAATTGTTGTAGCTATCGGTCCCATTGTAGCCTTTGTCAGTTCAATTCTTTACACCTTATTAACTGTTGCCTTCTCACTTCTTCTATTCCAAATTGTCTATGCATTCTTCATCAAGTTTTTTACCAGAGTCGCCACTCACTTTCTTAAAAGTGAGAAAAATGAAATTATTCTTGATGTTATCCCCAGCGGAATCCCCTTACTCAATTATGTGGGATGAAAAGGATACAAAAAAAAATTGTGACTCCATGAGGCAAGGCTGCCTGCTACCAAATTTTCTCAAGTTGTCCCCAGTGAAGTCTTGTGTAAGATTTTTGACTCTATGACAAAGGCCCTGACTCTAAGTTGACTCCCCAATAGTTGCCAATCTGTTAGTTCTCAAAAATGTTGGTTTGAAACCACAAGAGGTTGTCAAGCTCTTGATACGTTTTAGGCTAATGAATAAGGCCAAATGGTATATTTGAACCTTCTTCTCTTTAGGCTCTGTCAAACCTAGGTGGGTACACCTATGCAAATGAGGCAGACTTAAACTATATGTTTTCTACTTGATCAATCTATCCACAATGGAAATTGGGAGTGGGATAGATGAAAGCTTAATAACTACTCCTACTGAAATTTGAGATGTGAATGTTTGAATAAGATTTTATAAAATTCTAAAATAGAATTGGTATGACCAGTGCCTACTTTTGTTGGGCTAATGGAGTCAAGAGGTAAATGATATGTGTGTCCTATTTCTGGATAAAACTCAATTTTTTTGGCACTTTTATGAGTTTATGCTTAGCATAAACGTGCAAGGATGCAATTATCAAGTTCTTCTTATTGATCCAAATGACCTTTTCTAGATTACTGTGATTAATTTAAAGAATTTAATCATTCCTTGAAGGAGCCAGTTAATTGAACCACACAAGAGCAGAAAATGTGCTTTGATAAATTAAAAATATCCTTGATACATCAATTTAAATAATAAGGAAATGTCAACCTTGGAGATCACAACCGAATAATATTTTCAATTATTTCAACAAACAACTAACACCATAATTGGATCACCAAATTTATGCATTCTTCTCCATTATATAATTTTAAAAGATTTTACAATATACAACATAATATTCTGTTGAGGTGACTAACCAACCTATCCAACTACCTAACCTACTGCTCCCTTTTTTGATGATTTTATTTCATCTTACATATATACATTGTTCTTTTAGGGTTACAAGCCTTCACAACATCCGTCTGGTATAACTTTTTTTCGGTGCAGCGCTTCATTTGATTATCTTCGATAAAATAAAATATTTAATTAGTTTCCTTTGGAAAATTAAATATTTTAACTTGATTGTCCATTTTGCATCTTCATGAAAATTAATTTAATAATAATCTTCTTTTGTTGGAAACTTCACTATTCACCCAATTAATGCTCTTCAAATAAAAATAATGGATCCACTTTGTAACCCCTCGGTGAAAATGTTTCTCTTTGTAATTAAAAGTATTCCTTGGGTAAAACAATTACCCATTGGTTTAACCCTCCATGTGTAGATATTTTATTTTTGGGTGAAACATTATACTCCTCAAAGTAATCATCTTTCCCCATGTGCTTGCAAATATATACTGAGCTTCACATTAAAAATATTTCATGCACAAATTATTTCTCGAGGCACTTTATATCTAATTATTTTTACTTCCACGGCTATCCCACATTAATTCATGGGAGCATCTGCGGTAATACGGGAAGGGTCTTCAATTTCACCAAAGGGTAAAATAATTACCCATTCCTTAATTCCTTTTCCAATTAATTCTCTTAGTGAAAGCATTTTACCTCTCGCTTGAAATATTCACAATTGCTCTTTTATTTCTCCCAAAATATTACTTTATTAATCATTCACTCCTTAAACTCTTATAGAATTTTCATTGTATGCTTTCACCGTAATATCGCAATGATTTTAATTTGACCTTGCGAGAAGGTGGGGAATATTAAGAGATCTCTGCAGGAGAACATTTAAATCATAATATTCAAATAAATTTCGGGGAATATTAAGAGATCTCTGTGGGAGAACATTTAAATCATAATATTCAAATAAATTTGCTTCGCCTTCTCTTACCTCCCGCAACACCGTAAGTATTAAATAAAACCCTTGCAGGGATGCGGGGAAGAGTTCACTATATTTGAATGTAACAAAAAAAATAGAATGGTGATTCCACCGCTATTCCACACCTCCTTTATTTTTCCTCCGCGAGATTGGGGGAAACATTTGGGGTTTACAGCCAGTGACATTTTGGGTTTACCGCACATTTTTTACTTTGCACTAGCGGTGATGCGGGATATGTCTTGTGTTCGCCCGCTACTTCTTCATTGCTTTTCCATATATTTTACAAAGTTTAAACTTTATAAAATAATGAAATATTTAGGATTTTTTGAAAATGTCCCATATTCATTTTAAAACATATCAAATGTTTTAAAATTTATGCCTCTCAAACTTTATCACATAGGAAAATTTTTAATTTTGGTTGTTGGGAAAACAAAGTAATTCCACTATGGGCACACAGAGCATCTTGGAGCCATGAAAATTTGTAAGGGACATTGATAAATTATTTTGGAAGTGTTTTTTAGACGGATTTTGAACAACTCGCCAAATTGAGGTACTTCCTTTGTAAATTGGCCCTGCCGGAGCATGTAATGAGAAAAAATGAATTTTTAAAAAATGTACCAAATGACCTCGGAACCCAACGAAATTGAAATCGGAGACACTTGAGCCCAAAACACCAACTAGGTCATCCTTAGAATTTCAAAATTTGTAACTTTTTCAAAGCACCAAATCTAGCCCAGGAGCAGTTGCAAAATAATTAAAAAGCATACCAAAACTCCTCTGACGACCATGAAAATGTACATACATGTTGAGTTGGGATAGGAGAGTATTCTCATCAAATGGTTTAGCATGAAGTCATCTGGGCTGAAAAATATTAATACCCAAAGTTGCTTATTGAACATTTTTTGAAAATTGAACTTGTCCAACTCAACTGAAACCCACCAACATGTCATTTTGAAAAAATATCAAACCTAATTCTAGGAAGCTATAACTTTGGAGATTAGCTATTTTAGGCATGGTGAACATGTGTGCAAGAGGGTTTCTCTTCAATCTTCTTCCTTTGCAAAATATCAAGCATCAAATTTGACCTCTGTGAATGTTTTCTAGAAATGCAGTCTTCCAACTGGGTAAAATCCATTTGGAATTGATTTTGAAAAAATATCAAATGATGTCCTGAAGCCTTGGAAATTGCCATGAAGGTAGATTTTTGTGTAGAGAATCAAAGGCACCAATCATTTTGTCACAAAACTCTTTTGGTTAATATTGTCTTCCAAAGTTGATCATTTTAACAATTTTTCTTTGTACATAGCGAACCTTTGCAGAACCCTTCAACTTGGACTTTTGAAACCTTTTCAAAACTAATCGTATGAAGCTGAAAATTGACCTTCACACTCACATATGGTAGATAAACACACTTGAAAGGTGGTTTTGCATGAAACTGAACGAGTTTCTAGTTATGATTTATCAAAGTGGGCCATTTGAGCAGTTTTTTCAATTGCAATTCTGAGTGTTGAAATCCTATTTTTTGATATGGGAACCTAAAATTTGCACAAAATTTTAGGCTCCAACAGGATGATTTATTTTCTTTTTCAATATATTTTCTATATGATGATGTAGGATGTTCATGCTATGCAATGGATGCACTTCTTTTTGTGTATTTTCTATGTGATGTGACATGCTTATGATATGTGTTTGATTATACTATATGATTATGTAGGATGTATGCATGTCATGTATGCAGGAAGGATGCATTTATTTCTTTTGTTGACTGTTATGATACCATGTTAGCTTGGAAAGAAGATATAAGAATAGGATGGATGGATTAACCATTGATTTTGAGATTGATTCAGAAGTCCAACAAACCTATGATTCTTCAAGACTTTATTAGATATGGTGATGAGAGTGATGATTTTCTTGTTTTCAAGGATTAGTATGCTTCATCATATCATTCCTTATTTTTGATATAACAAATAGACACAATACATCAAGGTATTGATAACTAGGATGGCATTGTATCTAATGCGATGGACTTTGACTCTACAAACAGATAGGAGTATCCTTGTTCATACCTAACATACATAACCTTGCTTGACCATGTGAAAGAATAAGCTATTGAAGTAATGAGACTAACACACAAAAGGTATGAAGAACCTGATATGTCCTAGCCATTGTTTTACTTGAAACTACCCTGCACATGAAAGATAAGTACTCACCTAGGTTGTACACTACAAGAATATCCAACAAGCACATCAAATGAAAGATAAAGATCAATGCCCCATTCCTTTCTCTCTAAATTGAACTTTGATAGAAATCATTGAGAGGTCATTGGACTAGACCACTAAGATAAATCATAAGAAAAGATCAAAATGAACAAACAACCAATGTTATTCATATCTCTTGCCAAAAGGTGTGATGTTTAGAGGATAAGTATCCAAAATGATTGCCAATGATGATGCCCATTGTAGGAAAGTTGTATCCTAGGACATGTTAGTGGATGTTGGCTATTAATTGATAGCTTGTTTAAAAGGCCGTTGATATAAGGTTCGATTGACATGTTTGATAATGATCAAGAGTTTGATTTTTCACGTTTAAAGTTTGCTTTCTAGTTATTGTTGTACTTGTTTTTATTTGTGTTACCGAAGAGTGAAGGTGATGATCAATTTATTATGGATGGAAGTTTATTGCAGGTGAAAGTGAAATGGGATTAGGTGATTTTGGAATTTTTGGAATATTTCAATATTTTTGATGTTTTGCAATGTTTTGAGGCTATTTTTGATCTTTTCAAAGGTATGTGAATGTTTAGGGTTTTTGAACGTTTTGAGATGTTTTGGTTCCAAGTTTTTTCAAATATTTTTTTGTTTTTTGAGACTAGACCAAGACCTAAGGGGAAACTGACCTAGTGCTTCTAGAGCTCATCTGTGATGGTTTTTCCTATGTTATACACATAAAGATGACGTAGTTCGACTGACTCTGACCAGTAACTATTTATTAATGACATATGAACATTGATGGATCAAGTCATTTTATTGTGACGAACTCCTAAAGGACTAACCTAATTCTTTAGGGGCTCACTGATGATGGCCTTGCATACGTTCAAGCTTAGAGACAACGTTGTTTGACAAGATGTTTTTGAATTTTTGACTTTTAGACCTGTGTATATGAGAATTTAGGATAAAATAAGAATGATAAAACAATAACATGCATTACCTCATCCAAAGCTTTAATACCTCAAATAGACGCAATGATGGATGAATTATTCCATTGACTTGACATGTTGGTTGCTCAATTCAACAACATAACATTGAGATGGAGATGATAGATATAAATGGATGAATGAGTCAAGAATAATTTTGGAAGCATAAGGATACTTGAAGAATCAACCCCCCAAATGGCTTATGAGAGGGTTGTTTTATGCGCAAGGTCTGATTTGGATTGATGGTTGAGATTGGATGTCAATAAGATGTCTTAATCAATGGCCAAGATTGAAAGTTGTAGTATGAAATAGGGTTAGGGCTAAATTAGGGCAAATGATAAGGATGAAGGGTTGAGATTGAATTACAAGATAATTCAATCAAGGGCTAGGATTAAATGAGATGTCAAGAGATAAGATTTGATGTGGAAGACAAGATTGACATGAACAAAGAGGTGATAGGAGAAATTAAATAATAAAAATTATTTAATTTATAAAAATTATTTAATTTAGGTGGCCAATGAATAATTAAATAATAAAGATATTATTTAATTATAGAAGAATGTGAGAAAGGGAACCATTTTGAATTAAATAATGATTTAATTCAAAATTCAGG
The DNA here is from genome assembly GCA_007258455.2 of Sequoia sempervirens. Lineage (NCBI taxonomy): Eukaryota > Viridiplantae > Streptophyta > Pinopsida > Cupressales > Cupressaceae > Sequoia > Sequoia sempervirens. Next base: position 575,526,436 of record VDFB02000015.1, on the reverse strand, counting down.
AGAGTGGACCAAATTAAAAAAATAAAATTTATTTAATTTAGAAGAGAAAAGGCTAATGAATAGGGTATGTGCAGGATCATCATGGAAAAAATAGGCCCTTAAGTGACAAAAAATTTAGAAAATTCAAAGTTAGGCAATTTGACATAAAAAACTGAATAAGTTATCTATATTATTTCAAAAATATGTAAGAATAAAATCTATAGCAAATTGAATGTAGTTTCTAAACTACTAGGTTAATTTTATTTTATTTTTTAAATCTATTTGGTGAAAAATTGAAATTTTAATGTAATAGTACTTAAATTTCAGGAAAAAAATAAGAAGTAGGTGTCTATCTGACCACCCTAACCACAATAAAATGATAATATTTTTTTATAAGATTTTAGATATAAGCAGAGGATTCATGTCCCAATGTGATGCATATTTTTTTAAATTTTTTTCCAAGTAAATAATTAATTATGAATTTTTTAATACAAATTTTAAAAAATATAAAGCTCGTATGTCTGACCACCTTAACTTGGTCAAAACTTCATGAAATTCATTTATATATATATATATATTATAGTATGCAAAACATAAAATGTGACGCATGTTTCGAATTCAAAAAATGTGATACCGTTTGAAAGCTATAGATGTTTTTCAATCATCCCATCAATCAGGACTTTAGTCGTAATTCAAATAGAAAATGAATAATAATTATTTATTAAATTCAAAGTAAAACACAATTTATATTGGTGGAAAGCTAAGAATCTCCTTTAAAAACCCTTTTCATTTCATCAATTTTGGGTTAAAAAAAAGTCATTAGCCACATACCCTACACATACCCATCATATCACCACTTTTTGGCCCATCATGATCCTGCACATACCCAATAATTAAATATAGTAGAAAGTGGATAAAAATTAAATAAATAAGAATTTATTTAATTTTAAAAAGAAAAGGACTTAATTAGTGACATAAATAAATTTATAAATTTATTTAATTAATCAAGGAAGAAATAAAGATAGAAATAAATTAATTATTTAATTAATATAAGAATCGTGACATTAGAAAATAACTAAATAATTAAAATTATTTAATTATCAAAGACAAATGGGGAAATGATGGAGAATTTATAAGTCGCAGACCTAGGACAATTTTTTAGTGTCTTTAGGGATTTTGATGTTTTTGGATTTTGAGATGATTTGAATGCTTTTGGATTTTTGACTTTACAAGATTTCAAATGTTTTGGGATTTTTGAGATTTTGCATTGTTTTTAGATTTTGGCTTTACAAGTGTTTTGAATGTTTTAGGATTTTTGAGGATAAGCAATACCTAGATCATGATGTCGATGTCACATTGTGAGATAGAAGACATGGATCAAGAATTATTTGAAAATAAGAGTGCAAAAACCTATCTGCAATGTCTAGAAATATTTCATAGTTCAATGGACAAATCAAGATCAATGTTATAGATAGGCAATGAGAAAAAATGGAATCGAAAAGACCATGTCAAGACTTTGCCATGAGTAGAGTTGAAATATACACGAAACCTTTGTCAAGATCAAGATAAATTGGAAGATCTAGATAAAGATGGATTGGATGGATGGAGGGAGAGCTAGATTTATCATGACACAAATGAGATACTTCCATCTGAAAAGGATCATAAATGAGATACTCAATTCTACTCATGACACCTGTTTTCCAGGTTTTCATCATAGTACTTGCCCAAAGCGCCACCGAAGTGGTTTTCACTAGAGGACGATTTTTATCTTTACTATTTTCTTGATTTTTATTTTTTTTTAAATTTATGCTTATGTTGAACCACCTAGTGGTATTGATGTAGAGGCTACTGCCATAACGTGCCAACAATATCCTACTTGAAGAAGTTTTTTTGCTAAAATACAGATGCTTGAATGCAACTTTTGAGAATTTTGATCTACCTTGTCAATACTGGATTTAACTTCATCTAGGTGTGCCCATTGTGATAGAGTGCCTTCAAAATCCTTACAATGAAGAGTAGTTGCCAATACACGGTCGATGTGAGAATTGGATATCATGGATGAGGGAGTGGATGGTGGCGTGCATGAAGGGAGATAAGATGGATCGGTCAATAGTTTGGAACCTTTGATTCTCCAAACTTGGGTAGATGAGCAATGATGGGTGTAGATGGAGGTTTGCGTGAAATTAGAACCAACTACTTGATAAATTTTATACGTCGCTTGAGAAGTTTGTTTTTGTATTTGCGGACATCTTTGATGAATACATTTCCCTTTTTTTTATTTTGCCCCGTAGTTTCTTTGACTAATGGAGTAAGATATGGTTGATCTTCTTTTGTATGCTTTGTTATCCATTTATATTTGTTTTGTCCTCTTGGCTTTACTACTTCTTTTGCTTTGGTGACATTCTCCTTGCTTTAATTAAAATCTTTCTTTCTATGTTGGTCCCAATTTGTGGATGGGATGATCTTTTGTATGCTTTTGTATTTATTTATAAAAATTGTCCTCTTGGGTTTACTGCTTTTGCTTTGGTGACATTCTCCTTGCTTTGATTAAAAAATTTCTTTCTATGTTGGGCCAAAATGTGAACATGATCATGAACTAGCGAAACATAATTGAATTACAAGAAAAACAAGCATTTAACTAATCAAATCATGCTCCCAATGAAATTATTGAAATATTAAGCTAGGAAACCATTAAAACAACAAAGAACAATGGAATGCTTAAAGGAAACCGAATTTAATACATCAAACCTCATCCCATTGGGGGATTGGTGCTAAATTGATTGGGAATGTCAGCCCTTTCCCAATCTCTTGGTTGAAACAAGCTTGAAGATGACGCAATTGATGGAAATTGATGAAAATGGATGCAAGATTAGCTAAAAATGGATTATAAATGATGAAATTATTCATAAAGATTGCTATGAAAATGGCTATAATGCAGATGCTCTCAATGAATGTGGATGAATTGCTCAAAAAATGGAGGTTATTTATAGGAAAATTGAGTGAACCAATGGCCAAGATTGAATTGATTAATCAATGAATGAAAATCAAAGAGAAGAATTGGTATGGATCAAGAATTCAATCCATGGACGAGATTAAAAGTTGACATGGATTGATGAATTTAATCAATGGTTCAAATTGATTTGAGGAAACACAAATCCTAAAATTTAGGAAGAATGTGTAAGATATTTCTATTTAAGAGGGAAATAGTTTGAATTTGAAATAGAGGAATATTCCCATTCCTTTGCAAGTGGAAGAAATTGGAGGGATGAAAGAAATTAGTCAATTAAATAATTAGAATATTATTGAATTGTGCAAGGTGGAGGAATTAAAAGATTTAATTAAACAATTAACTCATCTAATTAAAAAGAGGAATTAAATGACATCTAATCAAATAATTCAGATTATCTAATCAATTGAGAAGATTTGGGAAATTCAATTAAATAATTCACACTATTTAATTAAACATGATGAAAATTAGTATGGAATGGATGAATTGGCCTAATACTATTGATTATTCGATTAATAGGAGAGAATAATGAATTTAATTAAACAATTATGATTATTTAATAAAATAGTCTAAAGGGGGTCAAAAACGGTGTTAGTGATCAAATTTAAATGTGTAATATCGATTAAGACAATTTTAAGTGTCTACAATAAGTCTTATTTTAATTATATATTATGTTATATGAAAGATTTTAGTCTAAGCTCATTTTTTATTAATGCTTCTAACCTCTTTTTGAGTTTTTTTGTTTCTTTTCTCTTTCTTATAACAAATTTACAAAGTACTTTAATAATCTTGAAGATATAATATTTATTCATTGAAATTTAGTATATTAAAATGAATGATAAAAAATCAAGAAATAATAATATCATGTGAAAAAAAAAATTACTTATTACGTTTCCAATTAGTGATAGTAGATTTCTACAATCCATGAAGATTATTGCTGAAATTTCTAGATTAGATTGTGTCGAATTTTTCGCATCAACGTTTCGAATCACACTTCGTGATTCATCATCAAGATAAGAGAGCATAAGGAAAAATGTAATCCAAAAATGTTTCGACACAATCTAATCCAGAAATTTTAGCAATAATACATTTTTCCTTATGCTCTCTTATCCTAATGATGAATCATAGAACGTGATTCATCCAAAAAATTTAACAATAATACATTTCCAATATTCTAATCAACTAATTTTTTTTAAAAAATACATAAATATACAACTTTTAACATCTAAACCATTAAAACAGCTTACCTAATTCATTTGATATCCTTAGCCAAATAATTGGCTCACAAACGCCAACCTTAAGTTTCCTCCTGTAAATCACCAAGAATTGCCACAAGAACATACACCATTCTTAAAATAATGGAACCTATTTATATCTCTTATAACAATTTCTCGGGGAATTATTTTGGAGATGAAGTTAATGGCATTGTGGCAGTCAACACAGATGCGAAGGTTTTTCATGATGCGAATATGTTTCGTAGCAGGTGTACTAATTAGCCCAAAAGCAATGGCCAACTTCTCACTATGGTGGCGGAGAATGTGGTGTTTCTCTTCCTCATCCACATCATATAGTACAGAGCTTGTATGGGGAAGATACCCTGCTTCACTGAGCTGCGCGGACAATCGATCCACCATTGCATAGATCTCCTGTATTTGAGGATGCGAGCGATCCTCAACATGAAATGCATGCACCTGTTTATGGATTTCAATCCAACTACACCCAGGCTCCTTGCTTACGCCCCTTTCTTTCATTACTCTTCTCACATGGTACGCATCATACCACATTCCAGCAGAGGCATAGATGTTGGAGAGAACAACATACCGTCCGGGCTTCATGTCGTCGGAACTGAAAAGCCATTGTGCTGCAAGGTTTGCCAATCGCAGGTTGTGGTGAACTCGGCAGGCGGCGAGCAAGGCGGCCCAAACATGAGGGCCAGCGGGCACAGGCATTTCGAGGATGAAGTTGAATGTGGCCTCCAGCTGCCCTGCTCGGGCGAGAAGGTCGACCATACAGGCATAGTGGTGTTGGTGGCTTGTGAGAGAATGAAGGCTTGGAATGGAGATGAAGAAGTGGCAGCCCTGATCCACCAGGCCTGCGTGGCTGCACGCATTCAAAAGGCTGAGGAAGGTCACGTCATTGGGAGCCGTGCCTGATCTCTGCATTTCGTCAAACATTTGTGTGGCCTCTACACCTCGGCCGTGCCGACCATATGCGTCGATCATTGTCGTCCAGCAGATTACATTTCTTTCACCCGCCGGCATGCCTTCGAACACCTGCCGGGCCGACTCCACGCACCCGCACTTGGCGTACATGTCAACCAGGGCGCTGCCCAACTGAATGGGAAGGGTACCGACATGTTTGACGAGGTGGGTGTGAACCTGGTGCGCTTGGTCTAGGGCTGCGAGATTGGAGCATGCTTTGACAAGAGAGGGGAATGTGGAATGAGAAGGGGAGAAGCCAGCCCTCTGCATGCTCACATACAAGCCCAGAGCCTTCTCCCCCTCTCCTTCCTCCGCGTACCCTTCCATCATTGCATTCCATGCCACGACATCTCGCTCTGGCATTGCCGAGAAACATTCAAGAGCATCGTCTAATCTCCCAGACTTAACATAACCGCCAATCATTGCGGTCCATGAAACCACGCTCCGTTGCGGCATTTCGTCAAACACTTTACATGCATAATCCATAGAACCAGATTTAGCGTAGGCGTCGATCAGTGTGGACAATAGAACGATGTCTGGTCGGAAAAGCCGTCTTATAACTTGAGCGTGGAGCTGCTTAATGTGCATATGCGTGTGCCGGTGTTTTTCCTCGCTTTCTGTCTCTTCCGAGGCGCAAACCTTGAGAAGCGTGGCAAATGTGAAGGGATCGGGATTTGGATTGTGGGATTGCTCCATTCGCACGAAAACTGCAAGCGCTTCCCCTGCCTCGCCCTGCTCGGCATACCCGCTAATCATTGTATTCCATGACACTACATTCCTTTCAGACATTCTGTCAAACAGTTGGCGCGCTTCTGCTACACGTCTGCATTTCACATGCAAGATGAGAAATTTAGTTTCTAAGTAGACATCGGGTGTGAAGCCTGTTTTAATCATATGGACACGGATTCGATGGCCCTCCGCTATGGATTTTGTATCAACACACCATTGCAAAAGAGAGGCGTACATTCTCCATTCAGTTCTTGAATCATCCCAAACACTCTGTCGAATTATGTCAACCGCCGTTTTCCACCTTGACATTGCCCTTGCCCTTTCCTCTGAGAATCTACTACCAGCTAAACTTCGGACTCGCCTTCCGCCATGCCATTGAAAATGCGAATTGCATTGAAATTTGCAAGATGTAGAACTGCAGTTCTCTTTGCAAGTATAATAGTCAGCGACCAACGTAAAGTTAAGTTACCGTCTGATATCTCATATGTATATTAATGGAGCATTTTATATTATTCATGCAATTACATTTTATATGAGGGTATCCAATCGGCCAAAGTCATTTGAGGTAGAATCTCAATCTTATCTTTTATATCATATTTCAAGGGTTTGAACTTTGGTAAATGGTGTTATCAAGGAACACAAAGAACATAACATCACCCTCATCAATTATGCTCGATCAATTAAGTTTCAAAGCGTTATGTGGATAACTTCCTTTTGCAATGGTGAAATTAGCACTCATGTCATTTCCCATTTAATTTTGTGTTTATCTTGTTGAAAGTGTTTTAATGCAATTATTTTTATGGAGGCATAATTTATAGTGGTAAAGAGGAAGAAGTGTATGATATTGCAATTATGAAAGAAATTAATTAGAATCAACATCTAATTTTTAAATATAGACATCAATGGTCTAAAATATATTGATGCTTAAAAATGAAACTATTAAAAAGTAATCTATAAGTATATAATATTTACTAAATATATTCACTACATTTCTCAACGAAAAAACAAACAAACAAAAATATATTGAAATATTGTATTATGACTTTTTCAAAAGTAAAATTAAAAATTAAAACAAAAATAGAACAAGTGTATTATCAAAAAATAGCTATTTAATTAAAAACAAATAAACAATGTAGATCAAATAAAATAATTCTTAAGCTAGTGTTGGCATAGTGTAATGGTTTAAATGTTGTGTTGTTCTTGCCACCAAGGTTGAAACTGTTGGGATGTGAAGCCCAAGGATCACATGACCGTTCGTATTCTCCCATCTCTTCATATCGAAGAGCTATGTATAAATATATGTGTGTGGTCCATGATGTACTGTAGATTTGGATATTGGTTAATAGAGATTATTCCTTGCTTTCCGTGGATGTAGCCAATTTTGGTGAACCACACAAATATTGTGTTTGTTGTATTTTGTCTCCAATTTCTTTCCTTTGTTTTACATTTTCTCTACTTGTTTAAAACTTACAATTGGTATCAGAGCTTGGTGAGGTTGAGTAGAGATGGAAGAAGATGATGAAGCCGATTCAGTCATTGAAGAATTTCTTAGCAATTTAGAAAGTGATGTGCAAGTGAAAGCTAAAAAGAAACACCGCGTACATTGGTGGGATGGATGGCAAAATAAGGAGGATTCAGCTAAAGAGGAGAAGGATGTTGGGTTTGGAGTTGAATCTGAACCAGAAGAGTTTTTAGAAAATCTCAAAATTCAGCTTAAAGCACTTCTTGAATACTCAGGTGATGCACAACACAGAAAAGTCTGTTGGGTTAACTGAAGCCAAAATTAGCAAGCTTCTTTCTTTTTTCGAAATACTTTCTCCTTTTTTGTAATTACTTCTATTGGCGTGTGTGGCCAATTTAGAAGTTGTCTTTTCGAATGGATCTTTCCAATTAATTCGTAGAAGGCTGTTTTATATTTTGAAGCTGCTGGTTGAATGTAATTGATTCAGAACTTGAGATTAATAAGAGATAATCCCTGAGTGTGGACGTAGCCATCAAATTGATGGTGAACCACGATAAATCTGGTGTTATTATTTTGTGATTGATTTAATCTTTTTCTGCATTTTATTTTTCACTTTCTTTCTACAATTATATTCAACAATTGGTATCAGAGCAGGTTGGAGAAATTTGGTGCAGGAAATTGTGAAGAACTTCTGCAACCATGGAAGATGCAGACAAGTGGAAAATCGAAAAGTTTGCAGGACAAAATTTCAGCCTTTGGAAAGTGCAGATGGAATCTCTTCTCATCAAGCAAGATCTGTCGAATGCATTGGCTGTCAAAGCCAAAGGGAAAGGATCTCTATCAGATGAAGAATGGGATAAGCTAGACAAAAAGGCAAGAGCTACAATCTTCCTGTCGCTCTCCAGCAATGTTTTATTTAATGTCTCAGCAGAGAAGATGACACAGGAATTGTGGGATAAACTGTCTTCAATGTATGAAATGGCATCTGCTTCCAACAAGGTATTTATTATGAAGAAATTGTATAATTTAAAAATGCGAGAAGGAGGGGTTATGTCCAATCATTTGAATGAATTTAATACATTTGTTACCTAGCTGATTTCTGTAGGCATTAATTTGGATGATGAGATCAAGGCTATTTTATTACTGTGTTCTTTACCACATAGCTGGGAAGGTGTTGTGATGGCAGTGAGCACTTCGGTGGCTGCCAAAAGCAAGCTGAAATTCGATGATGTTGCAGCCACTTTATTGAGTGAAGATATGCGAAGAAAAAACCAGGAACCCTCATCTAGTGAGGCATTAACGACTGTAAGTATTGGGAATAGAGGTAGAAGTAAGGAAAGAGGCAAATTTAATAATCGGAGGAGATCAAAATCCAGATCACAGTCAAGAGGTAGAACGGGTGCCTGTTGGTTTTGTGGCAAGCCAGGCCACACAAAGAAAAATTGCTGGAATTATAAGAAGGCACAGGACAAAGTCAGTAACAATGAAGCAAACGTTGTAGCCGGAAAAGATGATGGAGTTTTAATTTTGGCTGCCGGTGACATGACTGCAGACTCTTGGGTACTTGATTCCGGAGCTTCTTTCCACGCTACTTCATGCAGGCAAGCTTTTACAAATTTCCAAGAAGGTGTTTTCGGTAAGGTTTTTCTTGGTGACAATAAGGAGTGTGAAATTGTTGGTAAAGGTGATATAATTTTAAAGTTAAAGAATGGCAGTAAATGGATTTTAAAGGATGTTAGATATGTTCCTTTATTGAAGAGAAATTTAATTTTTGTGAGTCAATTAATTACTTCTGGGTGTGATGTTAAATTTTCTTTAGAAAATTGGCAAGTAACTAAAGGGGTTTTAGTGATTGCTAGAGGCAAGAAGTTGGGTAATCTATATATTTTAAAATGCCATGGTGAAGTGGGAGCTGCCATGACAGTCATGGACAGCAATTTAGAAATTTGGCACAAGAGGCTCGGTCACATGAGCAAGAAAGGGCTTGAAGTAATGCTTCAACGAGATCAACTTCCTGGCTTGCAATTGATGGATTTGCAGTTTTGTGAACATTGTCTTTACGGCAAACAATGTCGGGCCAGCTTCTTGAGGACAGGCCATGATCAGAAATCAACTCCTTTGGCACTTGTGCATTCAGACGTGTTTGGTCCTACTGAGGTAACTTCATTTGGTGGTGCAAATTATTTTGTCACTTTCTTGGATGATTGCACTAGAAAAATTTGGATCTACATGTTGAATAAAAAATCAGAAGTTTTTTCAAAGTTTAAAATTTTCAAGGCTCTTGTTGAAAATCAAATAGGGCATAAGATTAGATGTCTGCAAACTGACAATGGAGGAGAGTATTGTTCCTCGGAGTTTGATAATTTCTGTGCAGACAATGGCATTCGTAGAATAAAGGTGGTTCCATTCACCCCTCAGGAAAACGGAGCAGCTGAGCGGTTGAATCGGACAATTTTAGAGAGAGCTCGTTGTATGCTCTCCAATGCCGGGTTGGGAAAACAGTTTTGGGCAGAGGCGTGCAACACTGCAGTTTATTTGATCAACCATGCCCCGTCATCTCGTTTGGATTTTGACATTCCTGAGGAGAGATGGCTTGGAAAGAGAATCTCATATCAGCATTTGCGAGTGTTTGGCTGTGATGCGTTCATGCACATTCTGAAAGAACAACGAACGAAGCTTGATTTCAAATCAAAAAGGTGCATTTTTCTGGGCTATGGAGAAGATCAGTTTGGTTTTCGGCTGTGGGATCCCGTTGCAAGAAAGATTGTGCGCAGTCGGGATGTTGTCTTCAATGAGCAAAAATTCTCAGGTTTGTAGCATCTGGACAAATCTTCTGATGAATATTTTGATGTTGATATTTTTGACAATGGTCGTGTGAAGCAAACTTCTGTGTCTTTCTCCCAGCCTTTAGAAATTTCTTCAAATGTTTGTACTCCTGTTTGTTCACAACCTTCAACTACAAACATGCTATCTTCAGCTATGTCGTCCCCTGTTAATCATTACACACACCCTTTAGTCAGCACCCAGCCTCAATCTGTAGAAGCGCTGCCTTCTTTGTTTGATATACAGTCTCAATCATATAGTTTGCTGCCTCCATCAACTGCTTTACAGCCTTTAAATCAAACACAGCCTCTTGTAAGTGAGGCGCACTCTTCACAAATGAGTTCATTAGCTAATTCGCAGGCCCTTCAAACTCATGCGCACCTTTCTCAAAGAAGTGCGCAACATTTAACATTTCATGCACATCATCTCCCAAATCACTCTTCAGTTTTTAATTCGCAGCACTCTTTATATACTTCTCTGCCTCTGGTAAATGAGGCGCTGCCCTCACATGTCAATGTGCCGCCTTTAAATGCTAATTCGCAGCCTCCATTGCTTCATACGCTGCCACCTCTTATTAATTCGCACTCTTCAATTCCATCACTGCCTTTTCCTGGCCCAACACACCCTTTACTTGGTGCATCGCTGCCTTCATCATTAACAGGAAATCCTTCATCAGGGGACGCGTTGACTTCATTAGGGAATTCGCAGTCTTTAAGAGGTAATGTGCCTGCAACTTTTAACTCGCAACCTTCTTTAGACCAGCCGCAGCCTTTAATGGCTGTTTCACTGCCATTAGAAACAATTAAAATGCAGAATTTTCAAGGCAGTACACAGAGTCAACAAATTAGAAAATTTAATGAACAGAGAATTATGCAGGGAGGTATAGAAAAACAGGGTAATGGTGCTAATTTACAGAGTAATCCGGAAAATGTAGAGCCACAGGGTATTGTGCAATCAGAATGTGATTCTCAATTGCGAAAATCAACACAGAAGAGGAAACTCCCACAAAAATATACTGATTTTGAGTTATTTTCTGCTGATAACCATGATTATGAATTATTGCTTTGTGGTGAGGCAAAGCCGGCGACTTTCAAACAGGCTTGCAAAGATTCAAATTCAGTTAAATGGATGGAGGTAATGAATGAAGAATTAGAGTCTCTTCATGCTAATGACACTTGGGATTTGGTTCCACTTCCGCCAAATCGGAAACCTTTGAAAAATAAATGGGTGTATCGGGTGAAAGAGGAAGAGGGAGGTCATCAACGTTACAGGGCCAGGTTAGTTGTCAAGGGTTTTGCTCAAGAAAAAGGCATTGATTTCAATGAAATTTTTTTGCCAGTTGTGCGAATGACTACCATTCGAGCTGTGTTAGGGTTGGCAGCCATTTGGGATCTTGAACTTGAGCAATTAGATGTTAAAGCTGCATTTCTTCATGGTGATGTTCAAGAGGAATTGTACATGGAGCAGCCTGAAGGTTTTGCAAAACCAGGTCAAGAGCATCTTTATTGCAGATTGAAGCGGAGTTTGTATGGGCTCAAACAAGCCCCAAGGCAGTGGTATTTAAAATTTGATAGCTTCATGACTCAGCAACATTTCATTCGTTGTGATTCGGACCCATGTGTTTATTACAAAAACTTCCAAATGGTGAGTTTGTTATTCTATTACTTTATGTTGATGATATGTTGGTTGCTGGCAATAGTGTGAGGATAGTTCGTGAGTTAAAACAACATTTATCTCAGCGATTTGCCATGAAGGATTTAGGGGCAGCAAAGAAGATACTTGGCATGAATATAATCAGAGATAGGAAAAAGAGAGAACTTCGATTATCTCAAGAAAAATATATTCATAAAATCTTAGATCGATTCAATATGAAGAATGCCAAACTAGTGAGTACTCCTTTGGCTGATCATTTTAAGTTATCCTCAGCTATGTGTCCTAAAACAGATGAAGAAAAAGAATACATGAAACGGGTCCCATATTCATCAGCAGTTGGCAGTTTAATTTATGCCATGACTTGTACTCGTCCGGATATTGCTCAGGCACTAGCAGTAGTGAGCAGATTTATGAGTAATCCAGGTAAACAACATTGGCAGGCAGTACAATGGATATTCAGATATTTGAAAGGTACTTCTGATCGCGGTTTATGTTTCGGTGGTAAGGACATTCATCTACGAGGTTATGTTGATTCAGATATGGCTGGAGATCTGGATAAAAGACGTTCTACCACCGGTTATACTTTCACTTTTGCTGGGGCAGCGATCAGTTGGGTTTCAAAGTTGCAACAGGTGGTTGCACTTTCTTCTACAGAGGCCGAATATATTGCTCTTTCAGAAGGGGCAAAAGAGCTGATTTGGTTGCAACGATTGATAGGAAATTTGGGGTTTCAGCAATCTGTTTTTACTCTTTTTTGTGACAGCAACAGTGCTATTCACTTGTCAAAGAATTCAGTTTTTCATAATCGGACGAAGCATATAGAGTTGCGTTATCACTTCATTCGCCATTGTATCGAAGAGGGGAAGCTGCAGGTACAGAAAATTGATACAAAACTCAATCCAGCTGATATGTTGACGAAAGTAGTTCCGAGGGAGAAGTTCGAATTTTGTAGAGCTTCTCTCAGACTTCTGCTCCTCTGATTTTAACTCTGCAGCGGTGGGATATCTCTGAGCAGCAATTTGGTCTTCAAGTGGGAGATTGTTGGGTTAACTGAAGCCCAAATTAGCAAGCTTCTTTCTTTTTTTGAAATACTTTCTCCTTTTTTGTAATTACTTCTATTGGCGTGTGTGGCCAATTTAGAAGTTGTCTTTTCGAATGGATATTTCCAATTAATTCGTAGAAGGTTGTTTTATATTTTGAAGCTACTGGCTGAATGTAATTGATTCAGAACTTGAGATTAATAAGAGATAATCCCTGAGTGTGGACGTAGCCATCAAATTGATGGTGAACCACGATAAATCTGGTGTTATTATTTTGTGATTGATTTAATCTTTTTCTGCATTTTATTTTTCACTTTCTTTCTGCAATTATATTCAACAAAGTCATCATGGAGAAGTTGCAGATAAGAGTGGCAAGTCTGTAAAGGACTTGGTATTGCTCATCTATGAAATGGTTTTTCTCACTTTTGACTTCTGCCTCAATGATCCAAATACTTTTGCTTCTAGAATTCATAGGATGTTGAAGCTGGGTGTCAACATTTATGAGGAAAAAGATGTGCAGGTGGAGGTCCCGGTTCGAACCTCAGATGAAGAGGTCGATGAAGACGTTGTTATAGTGGAGGTCGTCAGCCGGTTGTGAAAGAGGAGCACAAGGTTGAAGAATCTGTCGTTTCCGTAATCACAGAGGCGAAGGAAGAGTCAAAGGTGACATTTGTGGAAGAGTTGTTTGAAGATGTGGAGGAAGCATCTCTGAAAGTGACTTGCGCAGGGCAAGTGCGAGTGAAGTCGAGCAAGCACTATAAGAGCTGGTAGTCGATAATGGCAAAGAAAAAGATCTAATATGTGGCGCAGAAAAGAAAGCCTGACTATTCGATCGCTTTAGGAGTCGGTCTTTATGTGCAAGCAAAAGAAAATGCACAGAGCTGTCATGTATTTTCCACAGGAGAAGAAAAAATTAACAAATTTTCTTCAGCAGCTGAAGAGGCAGCTCAATTGTCATGTGTTGTGTATGGAAATGGCGACTATAATGGCTGTAACGACTAAGGTGCTCTAGCTGTGGTGAAAATGTGCACCGACTGGAGAAACGGTTTGTCGGGTCCCAAGACGCCTTGTGATGGCACAAACAAGATAAATGACAAGCGCCATAGAGAATTGGATACTTATTTCGAGAAGCAACGTCGTTAGCACAAGAAGCTAAAGAGTCTTGGAGGCAAATTGGAGGCGCCAGAATCGGTGTGTGTTCGCATGGAGAAGAAGGAAAAAAAATACTGTCTCAAACGACGAGAAAGAGATGGGGATGTAAGGAAAGAGAAGTGCCACCAGCTGGTAACAACAGAGGATGATAGAGGGGAGATGAAATGCACACATGAGCTGTGGGTGGTGATGAGCAGGTTGTTTTTTAATGCCCTTCCTCTACTACTTAGTGCACACCCTTTATCTGCCCCTGCGTAGGCTCTACAAAGTAATATAGAGCATTCATTTGAATCTATGTTGCTTATTGGAGATAAAGCAACGTGGGCTTTTAAACTTCAATCGCTACTAGTTCAATCCATAATTGAGGATAGAGAAGACAACAATGAGGAAAATGCTTTGTATCCTAGAGCTCTTCATTTTGTTAAAGTTATGGTTGTTGCAGGTTTACTTGAGCACAAACCATTTGTGCCCCTTGATTCTGCTACAATCCTTAGGAAATTGGAAAATGGAAATTGTACTCCTGCTGAAAAGAATACCCTCATTGAACTGGGGGGAGAATTTGGGGCTATTGCAGCTGTGGAAAAGGCTTTGAAAGCCTTCGCAGATGAAAATACAGGAGTGGAGTTGGAAGATTTTGCAATTAGTGGTAGAAACGGGATAATGAATTTGGGAGTCGACCAAAACCGATTAGCAAAGGAATTTCCTAAAGCGCCCCAACTTCTAAGTACTAAAAATATTGATAATTTAAATGGCATGGGTGTTGTTCCAGCACCTAGAACTTCTGGATGATTGGATTTAGGAAGAGTACAGCTTGGTATGAGTTCAGGAATTCCAAGGCCAGATATGTGGCCAGGATTTGGAGCTTCATCAATGGACGGATCTGTTTCAGCCTGCTCGGGCAAAGGGGCTATGGAACAAAGCATCCACAAACTGGAAGAGTTTTTCAATAAATTCGATGTTAATGGAGGCAGCAAGATTTTGGGGTCTAAGTTGGCAAAATTCCTGTGGTCCATGGGTAGTCAAGTCACTGCTATTGTGGAGACGAACCGGGTAGCGGCCAGATTGTCTCTCGTCCATGGCTACGAGCTTAGCAAATTTTTGGATGAGGCCTTTGAACTCAAGAAATGTATGGAAATGAAGGGAATTCCCCTCAGTACGCACACATATTTTTACCTCATTTTTTCCTGATGTGCAGAGAAGAAAATAAATGAAGCAGTGGATCTGTTTGTGGAGTCCAAAGTTAGGCCAGGCTACAAGCCTAATGAATTTACATATGCCGCCGTAATTAAAAGGACGTGCTTAGAGAAAATGGATGAAGGAGCTATTACGTTTGTGCGAAACATGCTTAAGCAAGGCTTGGTGCCTCTGGATCTTAGTGTGTTTGGCTTTATTGAGGAGTTGTGCAAACACAAGTGTTTTTCAATGACTATTGAACTTGTTCATAAGATCTTGCCGCCTAAGCGTGTTTACTACAATTGCCTCCTTGAGAATATGGAAAAGACTGAAGAGGTTGGTCTTGCCAAAAATACATTGATCCTTATGGAGCAAAGAGGGGTGAATCCTAATAGTTATTCCAGTGTGGTAGCGAGCTGTGCTACCAAGGGCTTGATTGATGATGTTGCACAAGTTGCTCTAGAGATGATGGAAAAGGGATTTGATGACGTTCCCAGGCCCAAGCCTCCTGGAAAAGTTGAACCCAATCATATTGAAGACGGAGATGAAGACCAAGAGGATGCTTTTTTGTTTACCTTTGTTTTATCTGATTTGTCTTGGAGAACACTAATTCGGTGTGTTCGTGAACAATATTTGGAAAAATTAAAAACTTCATGCCTGACTGTAATGTGAAGATAAGATTGGAAATGCAAGGATAACATAGTGCATGGTTGTGTTGGCTGAACTTCACGGGGGAGATTGTTGGAATGTGAAGCCCAACGGTCACATGACTGTTCGTATTCTCCCATCTCTTCATATCGAAGAGTTGCACGTATAAATATATGTGTGCAGTCCATGATGTACTGTAGATTTGGATATTGGTTAATAGAAATTATTCCCTGCTTTCCCATGGATGTAGCCAATTTTGGTGAACCACATAAATATTGTGTTTGTTGTATTTTGTCTCCAATTTTTCTGTTGGTTTACGTTTTCTTTACTTGTTTAAAACTTACACAAACCCCATTGGGGTGTTATTGTTGAGTGTTTATGTTGGGGATGAAGTCCCTCATTTGTGAGCTCATTAATTCATAGCTCTGAATCAAAAGCATTTACTCCTTTTAAAAATAATAATAATAATTCTTAATTAAGAATTAAATTTTGTATATTCATATATGCATATAGTCAATAAAATATAGTTTTAAATAAAAGATGAGTTTGATCCACCATTCTATTTTGAAAGATTGTTTATTTGTTTATTGAAATTAATAGAGCAGTATTAAAGCATTGATTATTGGTCAATTGTTGAAGGGGAGCCTAGTTAGAGAAGAAAATATTCTAATATTATCAATGCTAAATAGATTAGCTTAGAGGAATCATGTTATCTAAAGGAAAATTGTGGGAAGCTAAAAGAAAGATTTAAGTCTCTAGAGGGGGGGATCCTTTGTATTAAAAGCAAGTAGTAGTATATGGTTATTATTAGTAAGATCATAATTAAAAATTATGTAGATATCTTTTAAATATTCTTTAGGGAAAACTCAAATTTTAACTTCATCTCAATTTGGTTGACTTGGCTCTAGAACCTACAATGAAAATATGGAACGGTTGATTTCTTTGGACTTTGAGTAGCTAGACTTTGAGTAACAACATCTATAACTCTAAAACTGTGGGATGAATCAACCATTAATGCTTTGTAGTTATGTTTATGTTGTTGTGTGGGTGTTCTCTATTCTTTGGTTGTGGTTTTAGTTATGGTTTAGTTTTTTTATGACCTTTCTTGTTGTGAGTTGTTCTATTGTGTTGTTTTGTTATAGTCTTTGGGTTGCTATTTTGTAAATAGACATGACCCCTTTCAAAACCTTTTTTTACTAGTAATAAAAAATAATAACTCTAAAGTAAAAATTAGCTCTTACTATTTTTTCAATAATATATTTAAGATATCTATACTAGTAAATCAATAAGTGATATACATTTTTGTTAAGTTTTTCTTATAGTTAACATTTATCTTTCATTTTTTCCTCTCATTTGCACTTCTTTTTAGATGTTTGGTATTTATTCATTATTATCTTTCATGTAGTCATGCATATTCCCATACATTTACCTCTCACTTCAATATTGAACCAAATGGTAGATTGTTAGAGCACACATCAATTTTTAGAGGACAAAAAATGAATCAAACCCACATTATTATTAATTTAACCCACTAAGGATTTTGACCTTAGAGAAACAATTCACCTATCAAGTCAACAAGCTCCCAAAAATATTTTGAGACACCACCTTGATAGATTCATGTATCTTGAATGTGAAGGAAAACAAGTTTAATAGTGCACATTTTAAAGATATCAAGTTTCCACAATCCG
The DNA here is from genome assembly GCA_007258455.2 of Sequoia sempervirens. Lineage (NCBI taxonomy): Eukaryota > Viridiplantae > Streptophyta > Pinopsida > Cupressales > Cupressaceae > Sequoia > Sequoia sempervirens. The sequence goes on along the minus strand of VDFB02000015.1, from coordinate 575,508,881 downwards.
TCTTATTATTTGAATAGTGCATATTTTGTCAAATATTTCCTTCATAGTGCATATCAATCTTGCACAAAATATCAATTCATGGTAGCCAAGCTCAATATTTGTTGAATTTCTATGCCAGATTGAAAAAATCATCAAATAAGGCCACTAATTTTTTGATCATGCCAAATGTACTCAAAACATCAACATCGTTCTTCATTCAACAATTTTAGAGCTAAGTGTACTACCCCTCACATTTAATATTTTTTTATTTATTGCAATTTTTTTATCTCAACTAATTAATCTAGGTTGATTTATGCTTTAATTTATTACATTTATTTAATTAATCTAAATATATATATATAAAGGATTTTATTCTTTATATTTTGATGGCCCTAACTTATCCTACACCCCTTAGGCTTTTGGCTCGGGATTTTAACTTCTAAATTAAGATTTTTAGCTTTGATTTATCGAAGTGTTATATCTTATTTTTCATATTTTATTAGGGTTTGGTTCTCTTTCTTTTTTGTGCTTTGTAACATCCTTTTCTTTTAAGGTTTGTGATCTATTATGTGAATTTACTTTTCTTTCATTTCTCATTCACCTTTTTGGGTTTATTTTTAGATATATAATTTCTTATTGATTTTCTATTTTTATAATTGAGAGTGTTTTATATTAACACTTCATCTTTATGCAGGATGAGTTTGATAGGATGGAAGAAGCTTGCCCCCAATTGTAAGGTGCTGGAGGATGCAGGATTTATGCATGATGTCTATTTTCTAGGTTTTCATCATGGTACTTGTCCAATGTGTCAAAAAGTTGTTTTTCACTAACGATGGTTTTTCTCTTTATTTATTTTTTTAAATCTTTTTATTTTTTATATTTTATTGGATGAAGGATGAATGATAAATATTTGGATAGATTGGTTCTTGAATCATCCACTCTTTCGAATTATTTCAAACATTGATATTTCCCTTACCCTTTCCCTTAGGAAACACTTTAGACTTTCCTTTTTTGATGTAAAGCTACAAATACA
>VDFB02000015.1:575455234-575507769 GCA_007258455.2 Sequoia sempervirens | reverse complement strand
AAGACAAAAGTGCAGATTTCACTCATTCCTTCTTGTTTTGCACTCTCCTTTACAAACATGACTTGTGATTGTTTATGACCATTTTGGACCCCGGTTTTTTCTTTCAGCCCATAACAGACTATAAACTAAACTCATTCTACTTTTACATATTCCAATCCTTGACCATGTACCCATTTTGGACTATAGTACTACACTCCTAAAGAAAAATGCATGTGATAGCATCTCCTTTGCATTCAAATTATGCTTTTCTCATCCAAATGTTTCCCCTTTCATAAAACCCTAACTCACCTTCAACAACAAGAATTTTTATAAAGCAGAGATGCCTCTTCTCCATTACTCTTCTAGATTAAAAATCACAGTTCTATAGATTATTTAGTGGGAAAACTGATTAATATTTATTGTTATTTTTACTAAGAATGAAGACATTGGAAAGACACATATGATCGAAGGTTCGATTCCCTGCATGAACCCTGCATGGATGAAAGACAGCTAATCCACCGGATATTGGTTCCTCCCTATAAGAAAGGAAAAGGAAGGAATATAACAGAATTGGCTGCCCATATTGGCGATTGAAAGGACAGAAGCATATTGGAGTTAAAAAATTAGAGGGAATAAATAAAGGAAAACACTTTAATTAGAAGCCCCCATTAAATCCCGGCAAGTTTCTGAACTTGCAATCATCATTTGTACAGAAAGAGAATACTAATTAAAGAGCAAAGTCGAGAGCAGGGTATTTTTCTTTTGCTTTTGCTTTAATCAGCGAATCTTCTGCGTAGTTTAGCTTCTTTTTGTGGGCAGGGGAGGTATAATTATTATTATAAATGGGAAAGCTCAGAACCAGAAATATTAAGTAAAGAGTGATTTCCTATCACAGTAGATTAAAAGCAAGAATGCGTCCTGATCTCTTCAAGGCTGCCAAAAAGGGCGATCTGAAAACCCTTCAAATCCTGCACAGGCAGAAACCAATTAAGAGGTGGGAAGTTACTTTTGAAGGCAACACTGCTCTGCACATAGCTGCGAGGGAAGGCCATTTGGAGGTGGTTCAATGGATTCTTAACAATGTGAGAGGATGTTGCATTGCTGGAGCTCGACTATGATAAGAATACGCCACCGCATGAAGTTGCTAAGAAGGGCTATCCGTAGGTGGTGCATCATCTGTTACAAAAAATTGTTATTAACCGAAGCCCAATTAGCAAGTTCCTTTCTTATTTCAAAGGCTTTCTGCTTTTGTAATAACTTCTATTGTATGTGGCCAATTTAGAAGTTGTCTTTTCGAATGGATCTTTCCAATTAATTTGTAGAAGGCTGTTTTATATTTCGTAGCTGCTGGCTGAATGTAATTGATTCAGAACTTGAGATTAATAAGAGATAATCCCTGAGTGTGGACGTAGCCATCAAATTGATGGTGAACCACGATAAATCTGGTGTTATTATTTTGTGATTGATTTAATCTTTATTTCTGCATTTTATTTTTCACTTTCTTTCTGCAATTATATTCAACAATTGGTATCAGAGCAGGTTGGAGAAATTTGGTGCAAGAAATTGTGAATAACTTCTGTAGCCATGGAAGATGCAGACAAGTGGAAAATCGAAAGATTTGCAGGACAAAATTTCAGCCTTTGGAAAGTGCAGATGGAATCTCTTCTCATCAAGCAAGATCTATCGAATGCATTGGTTGGCAAAGCCAAAGGGAAAGGATCTCTATCGGATGAAGAATGGGATAAGCTGGACCAAAAAGCAAGAGCTACAATCTTTCTGTCGCTCTCCAGCAATGTTTTATTTAATGTCTCTGCAGAGAAGACTACACAGGAGTTGTGGGAAAAATTGTCTTCAATGTATGAAATGGCATCTGCTTCCAACAAGGTATTTATTATGAAGAAATTGTATAATTTAAAAATGCGAGAAGGAGGGGTTATGTCCAATCATTTGAATGAATTTAATACATCTGTTACCCAGCTGATTTCTGTAGGCATTAATTTGGATGATGAGATCAAGGCTATTTTATTACTGTGTTCTTTACCACATAGCTGGGAAGGTGTTGTGATGGCAGTGAGCACTTCGGTGGCTGCCAAAAGCAAGCTGAAATTCGATGATGTTGCAGCCACTTTATTGAGTGAAGATATGCGAAGAAAAAACCAGGAACCCTCATCTAGTGAGGCATTAACGACTGTAAGTATTGGGAATAGAGGTAGAAGTAAGGAAAGAGGCAAATTTAATAATCGGAGGAGATCAAAATCCAGATCACAGTCAAGAGGTAGAACGGGTGCCTGTTGGTTTTGTGGCAAGCCAGGCCACACAAAGAAAAATTGCTGGAATTATAAGAAGGCACAGGACAAAGTCAGTAACAATGAAGCAAACGTTGTAGCCGGAAAAGATGATGGAGTTTTAATTTTGGCTGCCGGTGACATGACTGCAGACTCTTGGGTACTTGATTCCGGAGCTTCTTTCCACGCTACTTCATGCAGGCAAGCTTTTACAAATTTCCAAGAAGGTGTTTTCGGTAAGGTTTTTCTTGGTGACAATAAGGAGTGTGAAATTGTTGGTAAAGGTGATATAATTTTAAAGTTAAAGAATGGCAGTAAATGGATTTTAAAGGATGTTAGATATGTTCCTTTATTGAAGAGAAATTTAATTTTTGTGAGTCAATTAATTACTTCTGGGTGTGATGTTAAATTTTCTTTAGAAAATTGGCAAGTAACTAAAGGGGTTTTAGTGATTGCTAGAGGCAAGAAGTTGGGTAATCTATATATTTTAAAATGCCATGGTGAAGTGGGAGCTGCCATGACAGTCATGGACAGCAATTTAGAAATTTGGCACAAGAGGCTCGGTCACATGAGCAAGAAAGGGCTTGAAGTAATGCTTCAACGAGATCAACTTCCTGGCTTGCAATTGATGGATTTGCAGTTTTGTGAACATTGTCTTTACGGCAAACAATGTCGGGCCAGCTTCTTGAGGACAGGCCATGATCAGAAATCAACTCCTTTGGCACTTGTGCATTCAGACGTGTTTGGTCCTACTGAGGTAACTTCATTTGGTGGTGCAAATTATTTTGTCACTTTCTTGGATGATTGCACTAGAAAAATTTGGATCTACATGTTGAATAAAAAATCAGAAGTTTTTTCAAAGTTTAAAATTTTCAAGGCTCTTGTTGAAAATCAAATAGGGCATAAGATTAGATGTCTGCAAACTGACAATGGAGGAGAGTATTGTTCCTCGGAGTTTGATAATTTCTGTGCAGACAATGGCATTCGTAGAATAAAGGTGGTTCCATTCACCCCTCAGGAAAACGGAGCAGCTGAGCGGTTGAATCGGACAATTTTAGAGAGAGCTCGTTGTATGCTCTCCAATGCCGGGTTGGGAAAACAGTTTTGGGCAGAGGCGTGCAACACTGCAGTTTATTTGATCAACCATGCCCCGTCATCTCGTTTGGATTTTGACATTCCTGAGGAGAGATGGCTTGGAAAGAGAATCTCATATCAGCATTTGCGAGTGTTTGGCTGTGATGCGTTCATGCACATTCTGAAAGAACAACGAACGAAGCTTGATTTCAAATCAAAAAGGTGCATTTTTCTGGGCTATGGAGAAGATCAGTTTGGTTTTCGGCTGTGGGATCCCGTTGCAAGAAAGATTGTGCGCAGTCGGGATGTTGTCTTCAATGAGCAAAAATTCTCAGGTTTGTAGCATCTGGACAAATCTTCTGATGAATATTTTGATGTTGATATTTTTGACAATGGTCGTGTGAAGCAAACTTCTGTGTCTTTCTCCCAGCCTTTAGAAATTTCTTCAAATGTTTGTACTCCTGTTTGTTCACAACCTTCAACTACAAACATGCTATCTTCAGCTATGTCGTCCCCTGTTAATCATTACACACACCCTTTAGTCAGCACCCAGCCTCAATCTGTAGAAGCGCTGCCTTCTTTGTTTGATATACAGTCTCAATCATATAGTTTGCTGCCTCCATCAACTGCTTTACAGCCTTTAAATCAAACACAGCCTCTTGTAAGTGAGGCGCACTCTTCACAAATGAGTTCATTAGCTAATTCGCAGGCCCTTCAAACTCATGCGCACCTTTCTCAAAGAAGTGCGCAACATTTAACATTTCATGCACATCATCTCCCAAATCACTCTTCAGTTTTTAATTCGCAGCACTCTTTATATACTTCTCTGCCTCTGGTAAATGAGGCGCTGCCCTCACATGTCAATGTGCCGCCTTTAAATGCTAATTCGCAGCCTCCATTGCTTCATACGCTGCCACCTCTTATTAATTCGCACTCTTCAATTCCATCACTGCCTTTTCCTGGCCCAACACACCCTTTACTTGGTGCATCGCTGCCTTCATCATTAACAGGAAATCCTTCATCAGGGGACGCGTTGACTTCATTAGGGAATTCGCAGTCTTTAAGAGGTAATGTGCCTGCAACTTTTAACTCGCAACCTTCTTTAGACCAGCCGCAGCCTTTAATGGCTGTTTCACTGCCATTAGAAACAATTAAAATGCAGAATTTTCAAGGCAGTACACAGAGTCAACAAATTAGAAAATTTAATGAACAGAGAATTATGCAGGGAGGTATAGAAAAACAGGGTAATGGTGCTAATTTACAGAGTAATCCGGAAAATGTAGAGCCACAGGGTATTGTGCAATCAGAATGTGATTCTCAATTGCGAAAATCAACACAGAAGAGGAAACTCCCACAAAAATATACTGATTTTGAGTTATTTTCTGCTGATAACCATGATTATGAATTATTGCTTTGTGGTGAGGCAAAGCCGGCGACTTTCAAACAGGCTTGCAAAGATTCAAATTCAGTTAAATGGATGGAGGTAATGAATGAAGAATTAGAGTCTCTTCATGCTAATGACACTTGGGATTTGGTTCCACTTCCGCCAAATCGGAAACCTTTGAAAAATAAATGGGTGTATCGGGTGAAAGAGGAAGAGGGAGGTCATCAACGTTACAGGGCCAGGTTAGTTGTCAAGGGTTTTGCTCAAGAAAAAGGCATTGATTTCAATGAAATTTTTTTGCCAGTTGTGCGAATGACTACCATTCGAGCTGTGTTAGGGTTGGCAGCCATTTGGGATCTTGAACTTGAGCAATTAGATGTTAAAGCTGCATTTCTTCATGGTGATGTTCAAGAGGAATTGTACATGGAGCAGCCTGAAGGTTTTGCAAAACCAGGTCAAGAGCATCTTTATTGCAGATTGAAGCGGAGTTTGTATGGGCTCAAACAAGCCCCAAGGCAGTGGTATTTAAAATTTGATAGCTTCATGACTCAGCAACATTTCATTCGTTGTGATTCGGACCCATGTGTTTATTACAAAAACTTCCAAATGGTGAGTTTGTTATTCTATTACTTTATGTTGATGATATGTTGGTTGCTGGCAATAGTGTGAGGATAGTTCGTGAGTTAAAACAACATTTATCTCAGCGATTTGCCATGAAGGATTTAGGGGCAGCAAAGAAGATACTTGGCATGAATATAATCAGAGATAGGAAAAAGAGAGAACTTCGATTATCTCAAGAAAAATATATTCATAAAATCTTAGATCGATTCAATATGAAGAATGCCAAACTAGTGAGTACTCCTTTGGCTGATCATTTTAAGTTATCCTCAGCTATGTGTCCTAAAACAGATGAAGAAAAAGAATACATGAAACGGGTCCCATATTCATCAGCAGTTGGCAGTTTAATGTATGCCATGACTTGTACTCGTCCGGATATTGCTCAGGCACTAGCAGTAGTGAGCAGATTTATGAGTAATCCAGGTAAACAACATTGGCAGGCAGTACAGTGGATATTCAGATATTTGAAAGGTACTTCTGATCGCGGTTTATGTTTCGGTGGTAAGGACATTCATCTACGAGGTTATGTTGATTCAGATATGGCTGGAGATCTGGATAAAAGACGTTCTACCACCGGTTATACTTTCACTTTTGCTGGGGCAGCGATCAGTTGGGTTTCAAAGTTGCAACAGGTGGTTGCACTTTCTTCTACAGAGGCCGAATATATTGCTCTTTCAGAAGGGGCAAAAGAGCTGATTTGGTTGCAACGATTGATAGGAAATTTGGGGTTTCAGCAATCTGTTTTTACTCTTTTTTGTGACAGCAACAGTGCTATTCACTTGTCAAAGAATTCAGTTTTTCATAATCGGACGAAGCATATAGAGTTGCGTTATCACTTCATTCGCCATTGTATCGAAGAGGGGAAGCTGCAGGTACAGAAAATTGATACAAAACTCAATCCAGCTGATATGTTGACGAAAGTAGTTCCGAGGGAGAAGTTCGAATTTTGTAGAGCTTCTCTCAGACTTCTGCTCCTCTGATTTTAACTCTGCAGCGGTGGGATATCTCTGAGCAGCAATTTGGTCTTCAAGTGGGAGATTGTTGGGTTAACTGAAGCCCAAATTAGCAAGCTTCTTTCTTTTTTTGAAATACTTTCTCCTTTTTTGTAATTACTTCTATTGGCGTGTGTGGCCAATTTAGAAGTTGTCTTTTCGAATGGATATTTCCAATTAATTCGTAGAAGGTTGTTTTATATTTTGAAGCTACTGGCTGAATGTAATTGATTCAGAACTTGAGATTAATAAGAGATAATCCCTGAGTGTGGACGTAGCCATCAAATTGATGGTGAACCACGATAAATCTGGTGTTATTATTTTGTGATTGATTTAATCTTTTTCTGCATTTTATTTTTCACTTTCTTTCTGCAATTATATTCAACAAAGTCATCATGGAGAAGTTGCAGATAAGAGTGGCAAGTCTGTAAAGGACTTGGTATTGCTCATCTATGAAATGGTTTTTCTCACTTTTGACTTCTGCCTCAATGATCCAAATACTTTTGCTTCTAGAATTCATAGGATGTTGAAGCTGGGTGTCAACATTTATGAGGAAAAAGATGTGCAGGTGGAGGTCCCGGTTCGAACCTCAGATGAAGAGGTCGATGAAGACGTTGTTATAGTGGAGGTCGTCAGCCGGTTGTGAAAGAGGAGCACAAGGTTGAAGAATCTGTCGTTTCCGTAATCACAGAGGCGAAGGAAGAGTCAAAGGTGACATTTGTGGAAGAGTTGTTTGAAGATGTGGAGGAAGCATCTCTGAAAGTGACTTGCGCAGGGCAAGTGCGAGTGAAGTCGAGCAAGCACTATAAGAGCTGGTAGTCGATAATGGCAAAGAAAAAGATCTAATATGTGGCGCAGAAAAGAAAGCCTGACTATTCGATCGCTTTAGGAGTCGGTCTTTATGTGCAAGCAAAAGAAAATGCACAGAGCTGTCATGTATTTTCCACAGGAGAAGAAAAAATTAACAAATTTTCTTCAGCAGCTGAAGAGGCAGCTCAATTGTCATGTGTTGTGTATGGAAATGGCGACTATAATGGCTGTAACGACTAAGGTGCTCTAGCTGTGGTGAAAATGTGCACCGACTGGAGAAACGGTTTGTCGGGTCCCAAGACGCCTTGTGATGGCACAAACAAGATAAATGACAAGCGCCATAGAGAATTGGATACTTATTTCGAGAAGCAACGTCGTTAGCACAAGAAGCTAAAGAGTCTTGGAGGCAAATTGGAGGCGCCAGAATCGGTGTGTGTTCGCATGGAGAAGAAGGAAAAAAAATACTGTCTCAAACGACGAGAAAGAGATGGGGATGTAAGGAAAGAGAAGTGCCACCAGCTGGTAACAACAGAGGATGATAGAGGGGAGATGAAATGCACACATGAGCTGTGGGTGGTGATGAGCAGGTTGTTTTTTAATGCCCTTCCTCTACTACTTAGTGCACACCCTTTATCTGCCCCTGCGTAGGCTCTACAAAGTAATATAGAGCATTCATTTGAATCTATGTTGCTTATTGGAGATAAAGCAACGTGGGCTTTTAAACTTCAATCGCTACTAGTTCAATCCATAATTGAGGATAGAGAAGACAACAATGAGGAAAATGCTTTGTATCCTAGAGCTCTTCATTTTGTTAAAGTTATGGTTGTTGCAGGTTTACTTGAGCACAAACCATTTGTGCCCCTTGATTCTGCTACAATCCTTAGGAAATTGGAAAATGGAAATTGTACTCCTGCTGAAAAGAATACCCTCATTGAACTGGGGGGAGAATTTGGGGCTATTGCAGCTGTGGAAAAGGCTTTGAAAGCCTTCGCAGATGAAAATACAGGAGTGGAGTTGGAAGATTTTGCAATTAGTGGTAGAAACGGGATAATGAATTTGGGAGTCGACCAAAACCGATTAGCAAAGGAATTTCCTAAAGCGCCCCAACTTCTAAGTACTAAAAATATTGATAATTTAAATGGCATGGGTGTTGTTCCAGCACCTAGAACTTCTGGATGATTGGATTTAGGAAGAGTACAGCTTGGTATGAGTTCAGGAATTCCAAGGCCAGATATGTGGCCAGGATTTGGAGCTTCATCAATGGACGGATCTGTTTCAGCCTGCTCGGGCAAAGGGGCTATGGAACAAAGCATCCACAAACTGGAAGAGTTTTTCAATAAATTCGATGTTAATGGAGGCAGCAAGATTTTGGGGTCTAAGTTGGCAAAATTCCTGTGGTCCATGGGTAGTCAAGTCACTGCTATTGTGGAGACGAACCGGGTAGCGGCCAGATTGTCTCTCGTCCATGGCTACGAGCTTAGCAAATTTTTGGATGAGGCCTTTGAACTCAAGAAATGTATGGAAATGAAGGGAATTCCCCTCAGTACGCACACATATTTTTACCTCATTTTTTCCTGATGTGCAGAGAAGAAAATAAATGAAGCAGTGGATCTGTTTGTGGAGTCCAAAGTTAGGCCAGGCTACAAGCCTAATGAATTTACATATGCCGCCGTAATTAAAAGGACGTGCTTAGAGAAAATGGATGAAGGAGCTATTACGTTTGTGCGAAACATGCTTAAGCAAGGCTTGGTGCCTCTGGATCTTAGTGTGTTTGGCTTTATTGAGGAGTTGTGCAAACACAAGTGTTTTTCAATGACTATTGAACTTGTTCATAAGATCTTGCCGCCTAAGCGTGTTTACTACAATTGCCTCCTTGAGAATATGGAAAAGACTGAAGAGGTTGGTCTTGCCAAAAATACATTGATCCTTATGGAGCAAAGAGGGGTGAATCCTAATAGTTATTCCAGTGTGGTAGCGAGCTGTGCTACCAAGGGCTTGATTGATGATGTTGCACAAGTTGCTCTAGAGATGATGGAAAAGGGATTTGATGACGTTCCCAGGCCCAAGCCTCCTGGAAAAGTTGAACCCAATCATATTGAAGACGGAGATGAAGACCAAGAGGATGCTTTTTTGTTTACCTTTGTTTTATCTGATTTGTCTTGGAGAACACTAATTCGGTGTGTTCGTGAACAATATTTGGAAAAATTAAAAACTTCATGCCTGACTGTAATGTGAAGATAAGATTGGAAATGCAAGGATAACATAGTGCATGGTTGTGTTGGCTGAACTTCACGGGGGAGATTGTTGGAATGTGAAGCCCAACGGTCACATGACTGTTCGTATTCTCCCATCTCTTCATATCGAAGAGTTGCACGTATAAATATATGTGTGCAGTCCATGATGTACTGTAGATTTGGATATTGGTTAATAGAAATTATTCCCTGCTTTCCCATGGATGTAGCCAATTTTGGTGAACCACATAAATATTGTGTTTGTTGTATTTTGTCTCCAATTTTTCTGTTGGTTTACGTTTTCTTTACTTGTTTAAAACTTACACAAACCCCATTGGGGTGTTATTGTTGAGTGTTTATGTTGGGGATGAAGTCCCTCATTTGTGAGCTCATTAATTCATAGCTCTGAATCAAAAGCATTTACTCCTTTTAAAAATAATAATAATAATTCTTAATTAAGAATTAAATTTTGTATATTCATATATGCATATAGTCAATAAAATATAGTTTTAAATAAAAGATGAGTTTGATCCACCATTCTATTTTGAAAGATTGTTTATTTGTTTATTGAAATTAATAGAGCAGTATTAAAGCATTGATTATTGGTCAATTGTTGAAGGGGAGCCTAGTTAGAGAAGAAAATATTCTAATATTATCAATGCTAAATAGATTAGCTTAGAGGAATCATGTTATCTAAAGGAAAATTGTGGGAAGCTAAAAGAAAGATTTAAGTCTCTAGAGGGGGGGATCCTTTGTATTAAAAGCAAGTAGTAGTATATGGTTATTATTAGTAAGATCATAATTAAAAATTATGTAGATATCTTTTAAATATTCTTTAGGGAAAACTCAAATTTTAACTTCATCTCAATTTGGTTGACTTGGCTCTAGAACCTACAATGAAAATATGGAACGGTTGATTTCTTTGGACTTTGAGTAGCTAGACTTTGAGTAACAACATCTATAACTCTAAAACTGTGGGATGAATCAACCATTAATGCTTTGTAGTTATGTTTATGTTGTTGTGTGGGTGTTCTCTATTCTTTGGTTGTGGTTTTAGTTATGGTTTAGTTTTTTTATGACCTTTCTTGTTGTGAGTTGTTCTATTGTGTTGTTTTGTTATAGTCTTTGGGTTGCTATTTTGTAAATAGACATGACCCCTTTCAAAACCTTTTTTTACTAGTAATAAAAAATAATAACTCTAAAGTAAAAATTAGCTCTTACTATTTTTTCAATAATATATTTAAGATATCTATACTAGTAAATCAATAAGTGATATACATTTTTGTTAAGTTTTTCTTATAGTTAACATTTATCTTTCATTTTTTCCTCTCATTTGCACTTCTTTTTAGATGTTTGGTATTTATTCATTATTATCTTTCATGTAGTCATGCATATTCCCATACATTTACCTCTCACTTCAATATTGAACCAAATGGTAGATTGTTAGAGCACACATCAATTTTTAGAGGACAAAAAATGAATCAAACCCACATTATTATTAATTTAACCCACTAAGGATTTTGACCTTAGAGAAACAATTCACCTATCAAGTCAACAAGCTCCCAAAAATATTTTGAGACACCACCTTGATAGATTCATGTATCTTGAATGTGAAGGAAAACAAGTTTAATAGTGCACATTTTAAAGATATCAAGTTTCCACAATCCGTCTTATTATTTGAATAGTGCATATTTTGTCAAATATTTCCTTCATAGTGCATATCAATCTTGCACAAAATATCAATTCATGGTAGCCAAGCTCAATATTTGTTGAATTTCTATGCCAGATTGAAAAAATCATCAAATAAGGCCACTAATTTTTTGATCATGCCAAATGTACTCAAAACATCAACATCGTTCTTCATTCAACAATTTTAGAGCTAAGTGTACTACCCCTCACATTTAATATTTTTTTATTTATTGCAATTTTTTTATCTCAACTAATTAATCTAGGTTGATTTATGCTTTAATTTATTACATTTATTTAATTAATCTAAATATATATATATAAAGGATTTTATTCTTTATATTTTGATGGCCCTAACTTATCCTACACCCCTTAGGCTTTTGGCTCGGGATTTTAACTTCTAAATTAAGATTTTTAGCTTTGATTTATCGAAGTGTTATATCTTATTTTTCATATTTTATTAGGGTTTGGTTCTCTTTCTTTTTTGTGCTTTGTAACATCCTTTTCTTTTAAGGTTTGTGATCTATTATGTGAATTTACTTTTCTTTCATTTCTCATTCACCTTTTTGGGTTTATTTTTAGATATATAATTTCTTATTGATTTTCTATTTTTATAATTGAGAGTGTTTTATATTAACACTTCATCTTTATGCAGGATGAGTTTGATAGGATGGAAGAAGCTTGCCCCCAATTGTAAGGTGCTGGAGGATGCAGGATTTATGCATGATGTCTATTTTCTAGGTTTTCATCATGGTACTTGTCCAATGTGTCAAAAAGTTGTTTTTCACTAACGATGGTTTTTCTCTTTATTTATTTTTTTAAATCTTTTTATTTTTTATATTTTATTGGATGAAGGATGAATGATAAATATTTGGATAGATTGGTTCTTGAATCATCCACTCTTTCGAATTATTTCAAACATTGATATTTCCCTTACCCTTTCCCTTAGGAAACACTTTAGACTTTCCTTTTTTGATGTAAAGCTACAAATACAACGTTCTCTTTACCTAATATAATATAGTTAGTGAACAGAGAAAAGTTCAATTACCTTCTAATATATATCTAATATTTAAAATATAGATTTCAAAGCTTTGTGTTGATAACTTCCCTCTTATAATGGTGAAATTAGCCTACTCGTGTCATTTTCCATTTAGTTTTGTGTTCATCTAGTTAAAAGTTTTTTAACGTAATTTATTATTTCAATAGATATAATTTATAGTGGCAACAATAGAGAAGCATATGATATTGTTATTATTAAACAAATATTTAGAATCAACATTTAATTTTTAATTATAAAGATATCAAAATTTTAAAATATATATTAATACTTACAAATGAAATTATTAAAAAGTAACATATAAATTTATAATATTCACTGTATTTTCAAAGTAAAAATTAAATAAAAAATAGTAAATTAATGTATTATTGCTATTTCAAAAGTAAGATAAATACAAAAATACAAAAATAGAGCAAATGTATTAATAAAAAAATTGCTCTTTAAATAAAAACAAATAAACAATGTACATCAAATGAAATATTTTTTAAATAAAAACTAAATTTTATGTGCTCGTGTATATATGTAGTACATAAAATAGTTCTAAAGTAAAATTAAATAAATCTAATTTTTTTGGATTTGATATAGAATTTATGTTGTTTGTTATTGAGAAAGTGGTGGAAAAATCTTGTGATCATGAGAAGATGAGCTCGATCCACCATTCTATTTTGAAATGGTTGTTTGTAAAATTCAATAGAGCTAATATTAAAGCTTCAATTCTTCACCAATAGTTGAAGGGGACCCTAGTTAGAGAGGAGAAGGAGTAATGTATACCCCTTTCTTTTTCTTTTTTTTTTTCCAACTAGTGTTTTCAATGTTCTATGAGTTTTGCTTGTTTGAGGGTTTACATAAATCATTCAAGATGTAACATGCCAATATATGCATAATATATTTAAGAGAGAAACAACTAAATGACTAGCAAGGAATGGTAGAAATATACCATCAACAATATTCAGATTTTCAATACAAAAGAGTACTATTTACAAGATTAAATATCATAAACTTAAAGCTTCTTTCTCAGACCTAGTGAGCAACATAGGATAGATTCAAAGCTACCAAAGAGAAACATACAACAGTGATATTCTTGGTTGGAATCCATCTCCTTTCAAGCACTAAGAACTCGACCAAGACTTCAAATAGAACAACCAAATGTCCTTGCTTAAATAGGTCACAAACTGAATTTCCTTGCAACAACAAGGAATCCTTCATGAAAAGTTTAATCCTCTCCTAAAAATCATTGCCACCACAAAAAATGCAATCTTATGCCTGAGATGATCACCATGGAGAGAACCTTTTATTCCTCCAATACCCATTTTGATTCTTTAGCCCATTTTAGAGCTATGAGCATAAACATGGATTCTAACCCAAGAGAGAAATGCCTAGAAAATGCAAATAAACTCACCAAAATATTCTAAAAACCCATAAAAAATTGAAAGCTATCAAAATACTGATATATCTTCATTTTCCAATTTTCAAAATTGAACCCTGTGAAGCTCTTTGTGACGCCAGATGTAGAAACAATCACTATCTGATTAGGGTGAATATTTCACCACTGAAACTGGCCCATACGAAGAGGGATTTTTTTCCTCAGTTCACAACCCAAGCAACCTGGAAGCAATCCAACAACATTTCGTTATGTTGTCATAGCAGATATATCAGAATGAGAGCCAAGATGAGAATATAAAGAACTAGGGTGATGGACTTCAAAATTTTCTTAATTCTACCCTAGAAACCAATGCCTTTCTCCTCTTTTAAATATTAAACATTTTAAAATGTCTCTTCTCCCTTCCCTAGGCGTTCATACATGAGGAGGAATATAATATTAATTAATCTTTTAAAACAACTTAAAGTTGTTCGACTAGGCATAAGGTACCTTTTGAATGAACACTTTTCCCTTCCACTTAAATTTATAATATAACTTTATAAAATAACTTAAGTGACTGAATAAAACAAATATCAAATACTGCAACCTTAGGCTCTCCAAAAATCAACTGAGAAATAATACTGTAGACACATAAAAATGACCTAGGCCTGCAAGCTCTATTGTCACCATATTTCTTCCTGGCATAATTGAAATAATTAATTATGTCCTTCGGTCCACTTTCAACTAATAATTAAATTATGTAATTATTTAATTAATTCATGTCCTTTTATTCTTTTGATTATTTAAATAAATAAATTTTATTTATTTAATATTCATCACTAATACTCCAATGTCTTTCCATAATTATTTAATTATCTTGGTCCATTAATTTTTCCTGATTATTTAATTATCTTGGTCCATTAATTCTTTCTGATTATTTAAATAAATAAATTTTTATTTATTTATATATGTCATTAATTCCTAAATGTATTCTTATAATTAAATATTTTTTTAATTGATTTAAAATGGTCTCACTTTCTAATTTTGCCTCTTTTAGTAAATAATTCAAATAATTATTTACTGTCATGTGACCCCACCTTTTGAATTAAATTAATTTTTAATTCAAAATAGCCTTTTT
Organism: Sequoia sempervirens; assembly: GCA_007258455.2. NCBI lineage: Eukaryota > Viridiplantae > Streptophyta > Pinopsida > Cupressales > Cupressaceae > Sequoia > Sequoia sempervirens. Next base: position 575,493,155 of record VDFB02000015.1, on the reverse strand, counting down.
CCTCCATAAATCAAGTAATTTCTAATATTATTTGATTTTCTAGCTCTTTTTTTCTGTGCCATTCTTATCTCATTGTCACATGCATTGTTAACCCTTGATTTAGTTTTCTCAAATCAAATCTTGTCCACTCATTTCAAATTTGGCCTAATGTTTCCCTAACCCTAATTGTGGGTTGTCACATTGAATATTGTCCATTGATTCCAAGGCATTGATCAATCTTCAATTTTGGCCATTCATTCAAAATTGCATTTTCTATAAAATGGCAATTTTGGTCTCATTTGGACATCTCTTGCAATCTTGTTATCTCATGCTCTTGCAATTTTATGTCATCTTAGCTCTTTTCTTAGGCATGCTTCATCTCTCTTGGCATTTTGGCATACTTTAGTCATAGTTTAGAGTTGCTTACTAGTTGCATAGTATTGCATTTTGTCATCAAATCCTTCAACATTTGTTTTGATCTTGGCATTGTCACATATTGCTCACACAAAATTTGAAGACAAACTACATATTGCAACAAATAGAGAAGGTGTAATGGAGGTCAATCATGGAGGTTGAAGACTCAAGGTGATATCTCTCTTTGTTTTCATGTTTTTCCTCCTTTGTGCTTCATTATTTACTTTGGGTTTTGATTTGTTAATGCACTAATCTGCTAATCTATAATTTTTTCATGATTACATTGGTGAACCTGATGTGAATTTTGACAAATTTTGAGGAATTTTGGAGTTGGATCCTTTTTGTTACAAGTTTTGTTCGCTTTTTGTTGCAAATTTTGCATCATTTTGGGACAAAACCCTAGTTTTCAAAGATTTGACCATATCTCTCAAATGGCTATGTATTTTCTCACCAAAAAAATTATGCACATTGGATACAATATCAAGAGATTCTAGTCCAAAATTCATATTTTTTGGAGCTATTTTTTAGTTTTTTATAATTTTTTTGTTATTTTTCATGAAAAATCAATTTTGAAAGAAAATTAGCAAATTTTTTGGATATTTTTATATTTTTGGAAATCTCTCTGAATTTCAATAGGGGTATGTTCTTTATATTTTTAATTCAAATGAAAAATAATTAGACAAAAAAATAGATCTTTGAAAATTAGGGTTTTATAAATATTTGCTTATATCTCCCAAATGGTTGCAAATATTTTCACAAAAAACATTATACAAATTTGGGATGATTTTAGCATCTTTAGTAAAAAAATCAATATTTTGGGAGATGTTTTGAATTTTTTATAATTTTTAAATGATTTTTGATGAAAATTTAATTTTGGGTGCAAAACAACAAATTTTTTGGATTTCCTTACATTTTTGGAAATCTCTAGAAGTTTTAGTAAGGGTTTATTCTCTATATTTTATTTTTGATGCAGAAAATATTTCCAAAAATCAGATTTGTCTTGACTAGCTAACTCTCTAATATTAGTGATCAATTATCCTATTAGGGTTTTGGCTTTGTTGTTGGTTTTGTGAATGTGCAAAAAAATAAACACTTCAAGGGACAAATTGGATCAAGTGGACAAAAAATTGGAGCTAAATAAAGTCTAGGTGCATGCATTTCATCTTTCATCTCTTAATCTTGTTTGCCAAACATTTGGATTTGGGGCTTTAAAATGAACATCTTGTTTGCAATCACACTTTAAAATTGGGCTTAAAAAGAACCATTATCTTCCATCACACATTTTGGTTTTGGGTTAAAAATAACAAGTACTTCTATTTTTTGTTTACACACATTTCATTTATAAGGGTCAATTAATAATTGTGAGTGTGAATCAAGTGTGTGTGTCCTCCAAAACACCTCACTTGGTTCGCTTGTCATACCCTTCTTAGGAGGCTTGCTTGGAGTACACACCCCTCCAAGGGATGACTTCAATCTAGGTGTAAATCCAAAGACACGCCTCTTTAGGAGTTGAAATCTTGTCACTCTTGGCTAAGCCCCAAAGAACTTTATACCTTTCGGAAGTGAAGGTGAAGGGTGGGTTACCCCTTTCTCTTGGCTATGTGGTATAATTTTTCTTTCAAATCATCCCTAGTCAACCTTGTGCATCCTAGCTTAAGACCATTCGCCAATCTCCCCACTTGAATAATTGTTAGGATTGTTCTTATGCTTGCAAGTGTCTTCTTATCATAATCATTTGTATTACATCTTGCATCAAATCTTGTCTTGCATGTGTGAATGTGTATTCAAGATTGAAATCTTAATCAAGCGAGAAAAATCAAAAATCAAAATAAAATGTAAAAAAAATAATATAAAAAAATCTGAAAACATTAGAAATTTTTTTAAAAATAAATAAATCTAGGAGTCCTCCAAGTCAAGTTATCCACATTATCTCTAAGTCAAACTTCTAATCCTCATTTTCATCCTAGCCTTTGCATTGTCATTTAGACCTCACCACCATGTCTGTAATTTACCTTGATATGCTTGCTAGTCAAGTTGAATGCCAATTATTCTGCAATGGTCAATACCAACAAGCCATAGACTTCAAAAGACAATTCATCCAATCCAAATACCAATCAACCTCAACCCATGGTTAACTACCCATATACCCTTCTTACCAAAAATCCATAAGCCCTAGTCATTCATCCATCTACCCTCACTATCAAGAGTCACTTAACACAAGCCATACCATTAATCCACAAGTGTCCACTCATCACCCTTATCCTAACCTTGACAAGGGAAACTAACCTTCCACTAATCCTTTCCAAGCCTTCACGTCCTACCCTAGTCCATCATCCACTAATTCATTCCAATCCATTCCATCTCAATCTACATCTAGTCATGGTCTCCAAAATCACATCCCAATGCCTAAACTTGAGAATACATGTCAAAAGGAAAGTCCAAAGCATGACATCATAGATTCACCTTCATGACAAAACCAAAGTATTCCATCCCATGATCATATCATTAAGTCCATCCACGAAGTCATTCTAGATAACCATGGCATCCAAAATACACCTATCCTTGACAAAGACTCCATTCCCAATCATGTCATCCAAGATAACCCCACCTTTGACCAAGACACTACCATTAACCAATATATCTGAAACAACCCACTCCTTGACCTTTATTCCATTCATGACTAGAAACTTGAAGACAACCCTATCCAAACTACGAGCACATCCATTTCCCAAAATGAGACACTTTCCTCCATGGGACACATAAATGTTTTTCCTCTAGAAAAAGAGTCTTCTACTATAGACATATTTACAAATAATCAAGCTATAGCTAAATTCATTGGACTCTATGACAATTACCATAAAGACAGTTTCGACATTGATTTGGAAGCACCAATAGAATCGTCTAAATCTAACATCTCACAAAGTCAAACCAAAGATGTCCAACATGTCAATGAAGCTAAGACATCTTATCAATTAGGATCATCTAATTTTGTCAACGTAGGCTTTCTCGCAGATGAGAATATTCCAAGTAATAGTGTCCACACACACAATGATGAGTTTTCATTTTGCTTTCATAATGACAAATACCCCATCACAAAGAGAATATGTCAAAGCATGCAATATCAAGGTAAAGGACTAGGCATACACGAACAAGGCATTTGAGAACCAATAGAGCTTCAGGAAAATTACAAACATCAAAGTCTTGGCTATTCCCCAGTCAACAAATCAAACGACGTTAGTGGTATGCCTCAATATTGGGGGAAACTTTATCTAATACAAACATAAAAAATGAAGTCCATAAGTAATCCTTGTCATAAGGTTTTTTCCAACACTCCTCCCATCCACACCATAAACCATCATTCCCAACATCTTAAACCTTCCATTTGGAACCAACAAAAACAAAAGCCTTACAAATCAAAAGTCCAAAATCAAATTTCAAAGGTCAGTGAATCAAACAACAAGACAAGTGCACAAATGAAGTTAAAATGGGTCCCAAAGAAAAATGGATCAAGCAAAGCAAATATTTCAAATCCAAAAGTCAATCAAAATGTGGAGCTACAAGAAAAGAGGACTCCCACATATAATAAATGTCCACCACCTCCAAAATGGTCATCAAACAAGGCATATAAAATTGTTGGTTCCAAACACCATCCCAATCGAAATTTCAAACCCTGTTATTTGACATCCCAAGTTTGGAAAATAAAAAGTGATTCATCCAAATGTCTAAACAATCCTACCATGTTTACCATCAAAAGTCATAATCCTACATCTCGCCTGAAGTCCAAAAATCCCATGTCACAAATTTGTCACATCTTAGTAGCAATTCTTTATCATAAGGACTCTCATGGTACTCTATTGCGATGTGCATATTCTAATAAGGTCAACTCTAGTATCAAAAAGGACCATAATGATATCAATCGGTTGTATGCAAGTGTTATGATCGTGACAAAGCAACTACTTCAAAAAGGTCATTATTGGCATATCATGGCACCACACTCTACATTGGCACTGTCAAAAATTTCATAACAATCAGTGAGCATCTAAGATGTCCCATCCATATGAAAATACCAAAAATAAAATAAAAATTTATCAAAAAAATAGTAAATTTTTTTTTTGTTCAATAGTGAAAACCATTCTTATGGCGCTTTGGATAAGTACCATGGTGAAAACCTGACAAATAGACATCATGTGTAAAATAAATCATCTATGTGGACTTTTACACTTGGGGGCAAGTCATTTCATCTCCCATACCTTCCTCATGGCACTTACATCCATCCATTTAATCCATGTCATTCTCGTCCATTTTTGTAAAACCTCGTCCCGCAACCTAGAGGACGATGCAACACAGTGGAAGCACGACTAATTTTTTTTTTTAAAGTATAACAGGACTTAAAATATCCTACTCTAACCACATACATCATCTAGGCTACGTAACGCGTCTACATGTAAACTCATTACTTATAAAATTTAAAACAACCATAGCATATGAATATTAAACTCAAGATACAACATACAACAAAGCATTAAACCATTGCAAGATTAATCTAACACATATAAATGTATTGAACATATTTCCACAGATACAACACCACATAACATTCCATACACCATTAAATCCAATAATGAATAGATCATAAATATTATTACAATTACATCATAAAGGTTCACCTTGATACAAATGAGGTACTACAATTATACATAGTGATCCACAGTTACAATGAAGAAAGAGAAGAACAACTCCAGAGAACTACACAAGCTCCTCAAACAAGAAGAACTCGTCATCACGAACAGGAAGAGAACTCAATAGTGAAGAAGCACGCCACCCAAGCATATGGTACTTGTAGGCCCAACCCCCATGCTAGGAGATAGTAAAGGGTAACTAAGACAATCCTACTACCTCTAGACATAGGTCATATACGAAATACTCACAGTACAGGAAAACAAGAACAATGGTCACATTGCTTCTAAAATCACTGAATCAATTACAAACACAATATAAATAAACTGACTGTTGTCATAGGAGAAGTGTCATCACAATGGTTAAACTGACTCCCACACGAGTTGTCCTGGAACCACTTTGTGTCCCAACCCTCGTTGAAAGCCACTCCTCTATCGACAACACATAACTCAAACTACTTGCCAAGGGTAGAAAATGCACTAAGAACTACCAACAATAATCAATACACCTCAAAAGGCAACACATCCCTACAGATGTCCAATACTGAATCCAAAACGTGCACTACCCAAGGAAATATCAAAGGATGAACAACGGACACAACAACCCTTTCATAATTTTACAACCTCTAGAAGACTTACACTTCCTCAAGAACAAATATTCCCCTAATTCCTAATTACATAAATACATGTAATTAAAATAAACAACTCATGTAATTAAAATCACTACCATTCGAATTTCCTAAATCTAATAGATCAATATCTCATAATTAAAATACATCATTTAAGCTTAATTCTAATTAATAAATCAAAAATGAAATAAGAACTAAATATTTAACTTTCAGTTTCATAATTACTCAAACTAGTTAACTCAGTTCCATAATTAGAATAATCAATCATTTAAAGTTAACCATTCATGCTTGCAAGCACTTAAAGCAATAAAATTCATCTAAATAAATACAATTTTTAAATAGATATATCTAATTACATAATCCAATTCAAACAATCACACTGCATGAAATAAATCATTTAAATTATAATTTTATTACAATTAAAATAAGAAACCAAAACTAATTGTTTAACTTCAATTTACTCAATCACACATAATAATAAACATCAATTCTTTTTGATAAAATATTTCATATTAATATATCTAAATTGTGCATGTGTATGCACCTATTTGAAAATACATATAAATATTTATATTTAAATATATTATGTGGTATCGGAGGGCGTGTCGCGCCAGCGCCGCTGGTCACGTTAAAAAGTTTACCAGGCGCACTGCAATTTATAGGGGATCGTGCTACCCGATTCCTGCAGTCTAAAAATATATATATATATATATATATATATATATATATATATTTAAATATATTATTTAAATATTCTAAAATTATATGCAATTTTTTTAATATAAATATTTTAAATAAATATATATATATATATGTAATCAATGGAAAATCCTAATTTGTTAGAGGGGTTAGCACAATAACATTAAAATTCCAATGAAATAACAAAGCACAAAGGAAATAATATGAAAACAAAAGAAACAATGTTACCCTAAGTCTCCATCTTCCATGGTTGACCTTTGTTACACCTCCTAGCTTGTAGTAAATAAAGATGCCCTCAGATTTCAAATGAGCAACTATGACAAATGACTAAGCCCTATGCAAGTGTTGAAGGATTTGCATAAAAGAAAATGACCTCACAATAGACTAAAAATGACAATGGCTGTAAATGACAATGACTGCAAAAATAATAATAACCTAAGTTAAAATCTGAGCATGAGAGAGAGAGAGAGATCCCTCAAATGAGAACAAAATTGCCATTTTATAAAAACTGCAATTTTGAATGTGTGGCTAGGATGAGAAGATGGCAAAAACCCTAGAATCAAAGATCAAGATTGAATGTTGCTATATGCATTAGGGTTAGGTCAAAATTAGGGCAATGTTAAGAAACGAACGGTCAAGATTGAATTATAAGATAATTCAATCAAGGGTTAAAATTAAATGAAATGTCAAAAGAAAAGAATTAATTTGGAAGATAAGACTGACATGGACAAAGAGGCTGCTGGAGAAATTAAATAATAAAATTTATTTACTCCAGGTGATCAGTAAATAATTAAATAATAAAGATATTATTTAATTATGGAGGAATGTGACAAAAGGAATCATTTTGAATTAAATAATGATTTAATTCAAAATTCAAGAGAATGGACCAAATTAAATAAATAAAATTTATTTAATTATAGTGGAAGAGGCCAATGAATAATTAAATAATTAAAATAATTATTTAATTATAGTAGAAAGTGGACAAAAATTAAATAAATAAGAATCTATTTAATTTTAGAAAGAAGGGGACTTAATTAGTGACGTAATTAAATAAATAAAATTTATTTATTTAATAATCAAGAAGAAATAAATGACAAAGGGCAATTAAATAAATTAAGAAATTTATTTAATTAAAGGGAGACCTAGGTAATTACTGACGTATTAGATAAATAAATAACATTTATTTATTTAATAATCAAGGAGAAATGAATGACAAAAGGGGGATTAAATAAATTAAATAAATTATTTAATTAAAGGAAGACTTAGATAATTAATGACGTATTAGATAAATAAACAATATTTATTTATTTAATAATCAGGAGGAATAAATGACATGAATTAATTAAATAATTATGAATTATTTAATCAATAGTCGAATGTGGACCAAGGACATAATTAAATAACTTAATTATGCTAGGATGAAAGTGGTAAAAATGAAGCTTGCAGGCCTAGGTCATTTTTAGGTGTCTACATTTTGCCCCTCTTTGTCATAATGTCGCTTGTCGCGTTGTGACAAAAAAAGTAAGCCAAGAATATGCCCCAGCGAAGGTATGGAGTATCCTTTCCCCCTCGAGAAATTTTCAAATTTTGGGCCGACGCCAGAAAAATTTGCAAAGGGTCCCGATAAATCAATTTGATGATCAGAAAAACACTGGCGCGGTTGGTTTCAGATTCTGACATGTTTACAGCAACTTACGGGGAGGTCAAAGGTGCGGAAATGGGCCTCCAGTATTGACTGTGGTTGAAAAATGTCATTTTGACCTTATAAATAGGTTGACAAAGGGGTAAAAATCAATTCACTTTTCACTATTCACTTCGTGAAACCTGAGAGCTCATAGCAAAAGGCGCAGCAGCGAGGATGGTTATTCCAATGTCAAAGCACTGCAGAGAGATCGTGAGGACCTTCAGACGACCAGAGGGCTCAGAGCCGGCAGTATGTACCCTAAACTTACTTTGTCATTTTACCGTTTTACGTGCTTTTTAATACTTTCTAGGGTAGTCAACGAATGCGCCGCGACGCATATGCGTTTGCGTAAGCCACAAATGCTTTCACGTTTGACGTATTTGATGCGTCGCGATGCAAGTGCATTGAGAAAATGAGCCGTGCCGGTGGTTTGCGCCGCATTTGACAATTCGTGCGATGCAAGTGCCATACCGAGTCGCATTTGACCGGTCAAGTGCCGCAATCGCCATGTTGTGACGCAACCGCTTATTTGAATGTCGCAAGGGTAATGTCGTGCCGCATTCACGATGTTGCGACGCAACCGCATAATTTTGTGACGCAAATGTCATATAGCGACGCACTTGACAAGTTCGGACGCATTTGTTGCTTTGAATGACGCAAATGTATTTTCGCAACGCAATTGTTTTTTTGCGACGCATTTGCCTGTTTCCCTAATACAACTTGTTTTGATGTTTTCATGCCCTTAGGTTGTTTTCCATTGTCAGTTATCCAAAAAGGTGCTAATGCAGTGTTTGTCTTTTTGCAGAGGCAGCTTGCCCCTATCTACATGAGAGAGTAGACCGAGGACCTTTCGGTTTTCCGATCAGCTAGGCCCGCGAGAGTGGCGACGATTGATGAGACTAGGCTTATTCTATGTTGCGTTCATGCCCGCCATTCGGGCGAACAGGGGTTTGCTGATAGCGTTGTGTGAGCGGTGGCATTCGGAGACCTATTCCTTCCATCTGCCGATAGGTGAGGCCACCATCATCTTGGAGGACGTCTACCGTATTCTCTGGATTCCGATTCGAAGGGAGCGGATTGTGTATGATCCACATCATGGCGAGCAGACCTTTCGTGCATACTATCAAGATCAGGGTGTTGGGCTCGGCATTGAGGGTTATGAGATCCATTGGGATTTCCTAGCAGAGCATTATGGGCGCTTCGATGCGTTCCTGGCGACTCTGATTGGTGGCATTTTGGTTCCTGACCGACGGGGACATGGATTTCCGATTGGTTGGGGGGACATCCTGGTCGGCATGAGGCGAGATAGGACAGTTTATGCGTGGGGTCCTTGTTTTCTAGGGATGCTATATCACCAGCTTCACGATGGGGTATACAAGGGAGGAGAGAGCATCTCCTGTGGGACCACTCTTATGATGATCTGAGCATGGGAGCACATTGCCATATTCCGCCCTCCTATTGACAGACCACAGCTTGCCGCGGGGATGCCCTACTCCTATTATTATGCCGGCGCTCTACAGCAGACACACATGGGCGAGACAGGATGGTGGCGGCATCGGATCGATACCATGGTGACGTTCATCTGGCGGCCATACAGAGATTGCGAGGCATGGGATGATGAGGATGAGCACCTCAACTTTTGCAGGCAGTATAGGTATCTTATTGGCAGGACAGTGCAGACATCCCTGATCATCGAGATGTACTTGCCACAGTGCGTACTGAGACAGTTTGGTGAGCAGCAGGATGTGCCTATGGGGACGGCAGAGTATGCCAGATCTTCCTGAGAGCATGCATGGGGGCCAGCCATTCCAGTGGCCTTTGCGACTCAGCAGATAGATGGGCTAGTAGCCCAGGCATGGGGTTGGAGAGGCGGAGCAGCGGATCCAGGTGCCACACCAGCTTATGACCTATGGTGGCAGGCACGCAGACCTGTGCCATTGATAGATCTAGACGGGCCAGCACCAGTTGAGAGGCGGTCAGTGATTCCGCGAGTGCCACGAGCCAGACGAGGGGGCAGAGGCAGAGATGGTGGCTGAGGCAAAGGCAGAGGCAGGGACAGGGGGAGAGGCAGAGATGACGAAGGCAGGGGTGGAGATGGAGACCGGGGTGGGGATGGAGGTCGAGGTGGAGACGGAGGCAGGGGTGGAGCCAGAGGTGGGGATGATGGCGGAGACGGCCAGAGGCGGAGGCGAGACGGCCAGGTACCCGACTGCAAGGTGTGACAGCGTGTGGTGAGGGTAGCTTTAGATGCTATCCCCGAGATCGGTGAGGAGGGGGAGATGGAGGAGCAGCCTAAACAGGAGGAGGGCGAGGGGAGACAGGAGGGGGAGCCAGAGGTAAGGGGATAGGAGGAGGCGGAGGGGGAGAGACAAGAGGAGGATGTGGAGGTGGATGCTAAGGTACCAAAGGTGGAGGTGGAGGTGGAGGTCACAGGGGAGGAGGAGGCGGAGGTGGCAGGGCAGGATGATGATGATGATGACGAAGAGGATGAGGCCATAAGTGAGGCAGAGAGGCTCCTGAGATGGCGGATGGTGGAGGGGGAGGAGGAGATACCGTCCTCAGAGTTGCCGTCAGATGCCACAACAAACCAGAGAGTGGCAGATCTTCAGCAAAGATTAGATGTCAGCTTGGCACAGGTCAGGTCTCTACAGTCAGCACTGGAGGTAGCCCGTGTAGAGCGGGATTAGGCGGTGATCCGCCAGCAGGATGCAGCGCGGTGGTGCACAGAGTTTGTGGCCTTGTATACAGGACCGATGGGAGACATGGCTCAAGAGCTCGCCAGGGTGAGTACCAGATTGGGGCAGTACAGGACCCTTTATGAGCAGGCAGTGCCGCCAGAGCGACGAGATCCTACCTTGTCCCGGTCACAGACGAGGTCAGGTAGTGGGCATAGGTTGGGCAGTGGCAGTGGTACCAAGAGCCATACCAGTGTCGGAGGGTCAATTTCCATAGGACACACATCAGGCCATAGGTCACACCATTCCTGCAGGCATACTCGAGTCATCATTCGGGGCACAGTCAGGGTTCCATTGGTTCGGCGCAGAGGTCAGTACACGGTCAGCCACCAGTGACAGATCCCTCTATCACTCAGAGTCCAGCCGCAGTGACCTCACAGGTGCACTATACTGTCACGATGATGCCTTCACTTGCAGTTCCATTAGCGTCACAGACAGAGGTTGCTACAGGACCCCCTATTGCTTCAGAGCCAATGACAGGGCCTCAGCCACCACCACATTCTTCACCCCGAGGGGATGATGAGAGCCTACCCTAGGGGCATTTTTGTATTGTGACATACTATATTATTTGAGCCTGCGAGCTCCATTTTTGGGATATCCGTTGACTCTATCCTGTGACATCGTATATTTTGAGATGATTCTATATGATAATGCAGTTTTGATGCAACCTACATGTGTTATGTGATGTTCTATGTATGATGCTATGTATGATGTATGATTTATGATGCTATGTATGTCCTATGATGCCTACTTGTAATCTTTTGATGTCATGGTGATGCAATGCTTATTTATCTGCTTATGTTAATGATGTGTATGATGTATTTATGTAAAAGATGCAATGCTAATGACTATGTTAATGCAATGCTTGTGATTATGTATATGATCTAATGCCATGTATGATATTACGAAATGCCATGAATGATGTATGTATGGACCTAATGCAATGTGTTATTTAATGCCATGGATTATGTATGTATGGACCTAATGCAATGCATATGATCATATATGCACTTATGTTTTTGGATGTCACAGGATATTATCATGGGATGGACAAGAGAAGATGGCGAGACTGATGAGAGAAGATGACCAGAGCAAAGAGGAGAAGATATGAGACCTATGAGAAGATACAAATCCTTCAAAACTTTACTGTAGGACTTTTAATATTTGTTGCTCTTTAATCATCATTGGGAAAACTGTTGTAATGGCCAACAAACACCAAGATATGACATAGATCTAGGTGTGCAAGGTCGTACCATTACCCAAGATAAAACAGTCATAGACAAAGATTATTATGACTCATACTAGGAGCGTGCATGCCCCAGTCTTGTCGTCATAATCAACCACAGGCAGAAAAAGACAATGACAGATCATGACACGTCGTTGTTTCTCTAAATCCAGTTTCCAGGACATCCTTGAGAAACTAGTGACATGATTGCCAAACTACAAAAAAATAAAGTCTTTATCATGATATGTCGTTGCTTTTCTAAATCCCAAGATCAAGATCTCGTTGAGAAGCTAGTAGTCATGCGTGTCAATTGTCATGCTACGTCGTTGCTTCTCTAAATCCTGGTTAGTGGGATCTCGCTGAAAAAACTAATAACATGATAAAGGATGAAAAGACAATTTTCAAGTGTTTGCCAAATGCATCTGGATATCCATTGTTCTGATGCCAAGGTGTCATGTTTGATGATGTCAAGATGTCCGAATGTTTAAAGTTTTGATGACCTTGAAAATGTCGAGACTTGGTGAATTCAGGAAGGACACATCCTGAATGATGCCGATGACGGGAGGATTTGATCCCTAATAGTCGTGAGGGGTCCCTCAAAAATAATGACGATGCCTAGGAAGGACACATCCTGAAGCATAAATGACAGAGTTGATTCTTCAGAGGGACACATCTTAAGAGTACTGATGTCAGGAAGAGTGATCGTTTAAATGTCAAGAGGATCACTCGAAATGCCAAAATGGCGATGACGACGCCTAGGAAGGACACATCCTAAGGCGTAAATGACAGAGGTTATCGTTCAGAAGGACTCATCTGAAGATTTAACCAAAATTTGACAGTTTGACCAGTTTATAATGGTTTGAATTACTTTGACCGAGTTTGACTTGTGTTTGACTATATGCCAATATTGCCCTGATGATATGAGATTGGACTGATGAGATTGTCATGCTGAATAAATGATTGTTTTACCTTGTTTTAGGAGTTTTCGCATTTGGAAATTGATTGAAGATTTTTGTCGTGTGTGCCAATGTAGTGCCATGAACCCTAATGGACTGACCTAGTGCGGCCTCGGGGGCTCATCAATAGATGGCCTTGCCTACGTCATACACTCAGAGACCTCGTAGTTCGACACGACCAATGACTTTGTCTTGATGATCAAAGATTGCGCCATGATTTATTTTGACAAACCTAATAGGACTAACCTAATGTCTCGGGGACTCAAGTATGAGTCTTGCCTACGTAGCAAATGCGCAGAGACAACGTAGTTCGGACAATGACATGGACTTATTGACTTGATTGACTTAGACCAGAGATGACAGTGCACTTGTGTGCCTCGAGCAGTCTGATGTTTTGTTGGTTTTCTTCAGGACGTTTTATGATTTTTAGGTCTTTTTTAGGACATTTTGCAATGTTTTTGGTTTTTTTCAAGACTTTTTATGATGTTTTTGGTCTTTTTTTTTTCCAGGACTTTTTATGATGTTTTTAGGCTTTTTCCAGGACTTTTTATGATGTTTTTGGGCTTTTTCAAGACTTTTTATGATGTTTTTGGGCTTTTTCAGAACTTTTTATGATGTTTTTATCTTTTTTCAGGACATTTTATGATGTTTTTGTCTTTTTTCAGGACATCCACTGCAGTTGCATGATAAACATTTTTCCCCCAGTCAGGTTTAAGAATTGGCCATTTGCAAGGAATACGGATAGGATGTTGCTGACTTGCTGGATAGACAGTCGTCAGGGCTTGATGTCAATCGTTCATCCACTATGACAGGTAGAGTAGGATGTGATGGCGATTTGCGGAATAGCGGCGAAGATAGCTTTCATCCTAAGCCAAGTTTAGACCAAGTGACAATAGATAGCAGAGCAATGATTGATTATGCATGGCGCCTATTTGCCAGGTTTTCACCATGGTACTTTCCCAAAGCGCCTGTTTGCTAGGTTTTCACTATTGAACGAATTATTTTCCTTTTTACTATTTTTATGATTTTTTAATTTCTTTTTCGAGTCACCAAAACCCCTGTTTGCCAGGTTTTCATCAAGGTGACGCTTTTTTACCATTTTTCAATTTTTTTGTATTTTAGAGCTTTCAGCTTTGTCCTCTAATGCTATGCGTAGAACTTTCGGAGGTGTAAACTGTTGATGGGCTCAGTCAATTGTTCCCCATCTGGTGTTGCCAGTTGATATGCTCCAAAACCAAAAGAAGAAATGATAATGTATGGACCCAGCCAGTTTGATTCAAATTTTCTTGGATTTTCTCTATCTGCTTGATTCTTAGGGTTCTGCATGAGAACCAAGTCGCCAATGTCAAACTTTCTGACCATAACCTTTTTATTGTAGCTGCAACAAAGGCAGTTTTGATATGCCTAGAGGTGATTCAGTGAGTTTTGTCTTCTTTCATCCAACATTTCCAGCTCGTGCAAGCGTGATTGTCGGTACTCCTCTTCATTGGTTAGACCCTTCAAGGAAACTCATAGTGAAGGAATTTCGACCTCAATAGGTAAGATTGCTTCAGCGCCGAAGACTAGGGAAAATGGAGTAGCTCCTATAGGCGTACGAATGCTAGTTCGATAAGCCCATAGAGCAGGATTAAGTTGTATGTGCCAGTCACGACCAGCGTCATTGACAGTCTTTTTGAGGATCTTGACAATGGTTTTATTCGACGCCTCAGCTTGGCCGTTTCCTTGGGGGTAGTATGGGGATGAAAAGTGGTGTTGGATATGGAATCGCTCACATAACTCACGTATGTCTTGGTTTTTAAACGGACGTCTGTTGTCAGTGATGATGTACTGTGGAAGGCCATACCAGTAAATGATGTAGTTGAGGATGAACTTTGATATTTGTTTGCCAATAATGTATGTCAATGGGATGGCTTCGATCCACTTTGTGAAATACTCAGTGGCGGTGATAATGAATTTATGGCCGTTGGATGAGGTTGGATGAATCTTACCCACGAGGTCGAGTCCCCATTGAGCGAAGGGCCACGGAGAAGTGATCGGCCGAAGTTCTTGTGCTGGAGCATGGACCAGGTCACTGTGTATTTGACACTTGCAACAAGTTCTGGCATATTCAAGTGCATCCTTTTCCATTGTCAGCCAATAATACCCAAGTCTCATTAATTTCTTGGCTAGAGTAGGACCGCTCAAATGAGATCCGCATATACCGTCGTGCACTTCTCGTAAGGTCGTACATGCTTCATTGGTGTCTAGACATCTAAGGAGGGTATTGTCAAAACTACGGCGATATAGGGTGTCACTAACAATGACATATCTTGTAGATTTCCTAATGAAGGACTTCCTTTGGTTATTGGATAGGTTCGGTGGAAGGGTTTGAGTCTTTAGGTAGTCATAAATGTCCTGATACCAAGGGGAGTTGGGACCAACAAGTTCGCAAACTATTTTCGACTCTGGGATATCATATGCCGGTATCAACAGCTGTTCTACTAGGAACTCAAATTGTGACACATTTTTAGGGATGTCCAAGAGAGAACTGATAGTAGCCATTGCGTCAGCTGCCTTATTTTGTGCCCTAGGGATTTGCTCAAAAGAAATCAGTTGGAAATGTGTCAGGAAACTGTCCACCATCCTTTTGTAGGGAAGCAACTTCTCATCTTTTGTTTCATAGTCGTCATTCACCTGATTGATTACTAGCTGGGAATCCCCGAATACAAGCAATGTCTGAATTTTCCATTTGATTGCCAACTTGAGACCTGTAACTAATGCTTTGTATTCAGGAATGTTATTCGTACAAGGGAAAGCGATTCAAAATGACTTAGGAATTGAATCCCCTTGTGGTGTGATGAATAAGATTCCAGCGCCTGAGCCATGACCAGTGTGAGACCCATCAAAATATAGCTTCCATGGTGTTGCTGTTCCGCATGAAAGATGGACTTGTCAAGAAAATCAGTTACTAATGGATGAGAGACTTGGATTGGTGCATCCGTGAGTTGATATGCTATTACTTGCCCTTTTATTGCCTTGCGTTCAACATAATGTATGTCGTACTCACTCAGGATCATGACCCATTTTGCCAACCGGCCTGTTAATGCTGCTCGACTTAGTAGATATTTCAATGGGTCGATCTTGGCAATCAGTTGTGTCTGATGATTGAGCATATAATGCCTTAGTTTTTGGGCTGCAAAGACAACCACGAGGCATGCACGTTCAATGTATGTGTAATTCAACTCATAACCTATCAGTGTGCAGTTGATGTAGTAGATTGCTCTTTCTTTCCCTTCATGATCATTTTGGGCCAGTAATGCCCCCAGTGCTGAACTAGTGGTCGAGATGTATAGAATTAATGGCTTTCCCTGAATAGACGACATGAGGACTGGTGTTGATAGTAGGTAATCTTTGATTTGTTGGAAGGCCTATTGACATTTATCCGTCCATACAAAGGGGACACCTTTGCATAACAAATACTGGAATGGGTGGCACTTATCTGCCAATTGAGCTATGAAGCGACGAATAGATTGCACTCTGCCTTGCAGGGTTCTGAGTTCACTGATCCCTCTAGGTGGAGGCATGTCGATGATTGCTTTGAATTTTTCCGGATCAACCTCTATGCCTCTTCGGGAGATGATGTATCCCAACAGTTTTCCTGATATGACCCCAAAAACACACTTCTTAGGGTTTAGCTGAACTTTGTACTCTTCCAGTCTCTTGAAAATTTTGTCGAGTACCTTCAAATGATCTTTCCTAGTTGTTGATTTGGCCAATAGGTCATCTACATAGTCCTCCATTATATTGTGCATCATGTCATGGAAGATCGTGGTCATAGCCCTTTGATATGTGGCACCTGCATTTTTAAGACCGAAGGGCATGACGTTCCAACAGTATGTCCCCCATGGGCATGTAAATGTTGTTTTGTGTTGATCCTCAGGAGCGATGCGGATTTGATTATAGCCAAAGAAACCATCCATGAGGGATAGCATCTCATGTCCTACAGTTAGGTCGACTATGATGTCAATGTTGGGCAAAGGACAGTCATCCTTTGGACATGCTTTATTTAGGTCCCAGAAATCTGTACATACCCGAATTAGCCCATTTGGCTTTGTCACTGGCACTAGATTGGAAATCCATTCAGCATAATCTATAGACCTTATGAATCCGACATCCAATAATTTTTTTAGCTCGGCTTTAACCAATAGAGCAACTTGAGGGTGTATTTTGTGCAACTTCTGCTTGACTGGTTTAGCATTGGGTATTAGTGGCAGATGATGTAGAACTAGTTTGGGGTCCAATCCTGGCATGTCAGTGTAGGACCATGCAAAGTTTATTTTCCATTCTACAAAGAATTTATGAAAGTCTGGTCTCTCTTCATCTGTCAATGATGCCGCAAATAGGACCATCTTGGGGTCTTCTAGAGTTGAAATGTTATCCTCTATGGTGTCCTCAACAAGCATGGCTGATTTCTCCTGTTGCACAGGGAGAAAGTCTAGTCCTCCATCTTTGGGCATCTCAGAGAGGTTTTCACCCGCAGATACGTCCTTTGTTTTTACTATTTTATCGTCAAGAGGTGCCTTTCAGTTTTCACCTAGAGACGTTTCATTTTTTACTTTATTTTTACTTTTGCGACTAGAGGACTGAACCATCTCACCGAAATATGCCGTGCAGTCTAAATCAATAGAAAATCCTGACTTATGGTCCCCACTAGGTATGCCTTCACGTAATCCCATGAATTCAGCAATGGCCTCATCATTTTGGAATATGTCTAGAATTGGCGGTCCTTGTTGGTCCCAATCGACTAGTTCAGGGTAGACTAATGAAATGCCATCGTCAGGGCTAGTGAATTCGGGTGAGGATGCCGATAGCATACAGATGGATTCGTTGATGTTGTAGATGAGGTTATCATCGTCCAACTCAACATCAAATTCTATCCAGTATTCTCCTTCACTAGTGTCATATTCATTGTCATAATAAGGAGTGAAGGTTTTAGAGCCCTGGCTATCAATGTCATCTGACACTTAAGATAAATTAGACTGAGGGGGTTCGGATGATGGTTGTTGTGTGTCGTGGGAAGTGGTAGTGGGATTTTGACTATTTGGTGCCTGCTCAATTTTGAATGTTTGCCAAAATATTTGTTCAGAGGTCAGTTCCCCTGGTTCGATAAACAAATCATCGAGGCAACAGTCACTTAGGGATCGTTCTGAGCCAAATTCCTACTCGTGGGAGTCTGTTTCGGTTAGGGTTTCCCTAGTAGTCTTGACACTATCAGAAGCATGTATTTTCTCATTTGAAAGTCTAGAGGTACGTCGATCATCATTATTAAGTGATCCAAACCCTAATCCAAGATACCTCAGGGTTTGAAAAGTTTCTATGGGTTCCCTTCGACCATTTTTATTTCTTCCAAGGCCACTAGTACCATCGTAGCCTTTAGCCTTCATAATGTTGTAACCCTTGCCATATTTCTGAACTGGTAGCGGAGGTAATGCGACCGTGTCCTTATAGATCCATTCTGTGATGTCAGTAAGGTCTTCATCACTCATGTCTCCCCACTTGAATAAGACTATATTTGGTGGAACTTTGAAGGTTTCTTGAGGTTCCATTCTGAAACATGGCCGCCCATATATCTTTGGGGGATTGGGTATTGTAGTTATGCTGTATGCTGTATTTAATTTGAACTCTCCACAGCCGAGGTCCTGGATTTTGACAGTTGATTCGGTCCTAGGGTTGGTGGAAGGTGGTGGTATGGTGAAAGACGTGGATGGAGTGGATGTGGAAGATGACATGAGTGTGGAAGGATCGACGTATTTGGACGACGAGGAGCCAAGTGCTTCTCGGTTGATAGGTACTCAATTTTCGAAGACACCCCTTAAATTGGTACAATATTGGAAAGGTTCGGGGTCTCCATATATGGTTACTTCTGTACTGTCAAAAGGGAACTTGAGGCATTGGTGGTATGTTGACGGAACGGCTGTTAAGGCGTGGATCCATGGACAGCCAAGTAAGATGTTATATGGTAGTTCCAAATCCAGGACCTGGCAGGTGGTGTCTACAATGACCGGTCCCACCCTGAGAGGGAGAGAGATAACACCTCGTGAAGAGCGTTCCTCATCATCATATGCTTTGATCACTATGCTTTTTGTTGAGTCTACGCACGCATCAGAGAACCCAAGAGCCTTAACCAGTTTGAGAGAGCATATATTCAACCCTGCTCCGCCATGTATTAAAACCCGTCTAACTTTGTGCTTGTGGACAAAAACTTCTATGTGTAGTGCATCATTGTGGTTGGTTTTAGATGATGAGTAATCCTGATCCGAGAAGGTGACATGGTGCGGCATGGTGAGATATCCCACCATAGTTTCAAACTGATTGATGTTAATGTCCTTCGGGACCGATGACTCTAGCAGAGTTTTATCCAGGATTTCTTTGTGCGCAGGAGAGATACGAAGCAGCTCAAGAATAGATATTTGCATAGGAGTCTTTCCTAGTTGGTCAATTAGGTTGAACTGCCCTTTGGGTTTCCACTGTTGTGGGGTTGAAATAGGTTTTGGCTGTTTAGTAGATGAAGCGGGTTGCGATTGCTTAGCAGATGGGCCTACTATGATGATTTTGGCTTGTCCAGGGGGAGGTGGACTGGCTATAGTGACCTTGCCACTTCGCGTAGTAGCATTACACTGTGGTGCTCTCTTGATCGTAATGGTATTGATGTACACATCGTCAGTTCTGACATTATTTATTGTTGGACTACCAGAATAATCGTACTTGGCTCGGGTGAAGTTAGCTTGGTTCTGTGAACCTGAAGTGGAGGCATTTTGAGCATCATGGTCCTGCAATGGATTTTTGTGGATAGTATGATCTAAGTTGGAGTTGAACTGCGATCCGCCTACTTCAATGGTGCGATTATCAATAAGGTCATGTATTATGTTTTTCAGTTGTCGACAGTTGGAAGTTGTATGCCCTTTGACTCGATGGTATTCGCAAAGTGCATTTTCGTTCCACCATGCTGGTTTGAATTGTCCTGGGTCATATGGTTTTATTGCCGGAAGTGTGATGACCCCATGTTGGATGCATTTCTTAAGGACATCTTCAATGGGTTCACCCAAATGTGTGTATGTGCGACCTTTAGGAAATTGTCTCATCGAACGATATTGTCCTTGATTGTTTTGACCACTTTGATTGTTTGAAGAAGTATTGGGAGGAGGTGTCAATGTCGTTGTTGGTCTATTTTGTTGTTGAACCCCTTTTAGGGCCAATACAGGACTTGCGGTCTTGGCGTCTACAACACCGTCATTTGTAACATGCTTATTCTTGACCCAATATTTGTTTTTGTCAGCGGGTGGGTTGGTGTTTGTGTTCTTGGCGCCATACCTCAATTCACCCTTTGCGATAAGGGCTTTCTCAATTTGGACTCCTTTTTCCACTAATTCTGTGAAGGTTGTGCAACAATGTATTTGCAATGCGAATTTTAGGGGCCCTAGAAGTGTTTGAACAAACATGTCAACTTTTTCCCTTTCAGGAATGTCAATGTGGCATCGACTAGGAAGGCTTCTCCATTTTTGAAAGAATGGAATAAACGTCTCACCTGAATCTTCTCGTGTGAGATTGCACAAACTAGTGATAGAGGTATCCAGGTCAATGTTGTATGCGTAATTTTTTATGAACCTTCTTTTGAGCTCATCCCATGTCTGGATATCTTTTTGCGTTGAAAACCATTCAAGGGCTTGACCTGCCAAACTTTTGGAAAAAAGTCTCATCAAGTATGTTGGTTCGTAGGCGATATCCATATAGTTAGTTGCGAATTCGCGAAGATGTTCAATGGGATTTGTCTTGCCTCTATATTTGGTGAAGTTGGGTGACACGTATCCTGGTGGAAATGCAGGCATGTATAAGTTCGTGTCGAATGGGCATACATCTAGGTCATATGATATTTCTGACTTCCCACCTGAAATGTACATGTTTTGCATAGCCCTCTCCATGTCCCTCATTCTTGCTTTGAGTTCATCTATGGTAGGGTCGTTTACGTTTCCGTATGTTGGATTGCCCGGTACACCATGTGTTCTTGTCTGTTGTGCATGAATGCTAGTGTACTGTGGTGGTATAGATTGTTGTGGTACGTATGACGTGTGTTGTTGGTATTGGAAGTTATGATTTGGTGCATGTTGATGAGTGTGAATGTTGGATGAATATGTTGGTATGTGTCCCCCACCCATGTGTGTCGTTATTTGAGGGATGTAGTGGCCATGACTATTATAGTGTGTTGATGATGTCATGGGTTGTGTTGTTTGGCCACCTTGTGTGAATTGCTGATTTTGAACAAGGGGGACGTTTGTGTTTGTGCCTTGGGAGGTAATGATATTTGACTGTGTTGTCGTGTTGACATTTTGTTGTTGTCCTTGGATAAAGATACGTCCCGTGGATCCTCTCGGAGGATTTTGTGAAGTACTACTGAACGGATTTGCCGAAGTTGTGTTCGTGGTAGTAGATGTAGTTGTCAAGGGGGGATTGTGGTGACTTGATGATGCCCCCGTGGTACTTACTGTTGCGGTAAAAAGAGGATTGGAATAATTCGCCCATGTTGTCGAGGAGCCAAGAGTGGTTCCATCTGATTGGGGTAGTGTTGTGGATGTTGTGGATGCTTGTGATCCCCTAATAGATGTAGCGTTTATTGTATTGGAGATGTTTGGAATGTTGGGTGTGGTATGCGATGTCGTTGTGGTGTCAAAAGGGGTGTTGCTCGTAGTATTTAGGAATTGACCACTATGTGAACTGTTATGTGCATTGTTGGCATTAGGGTCATTTATCGTGTTAATGTCAAATCCTGGTGGTAACTTAGCTCCTTCACTCAAGAGCATAGCTACAAATTTGTCTCTATCTTGACGTGCTATTGTTTCAGCAAGCTGATTGACCTCTGGGTCTTGTGTCAATGCCTCTATGTTTTCCTGAAGTAGTTGACCATTTTCATCTCTTTGCAAGTAGAGGTCAAATGTACTGTTTGATGTGGATTGTGTTGTCACTAGAGGTTGATTGTCTAGATTAGAAAATGGATCGTACAAGGTTCATTTTAAGTCATGTGGAGGATTATTGGGGTCTTGCCTAAAGTTTTCCATTTGTCTCCTTTGTTTTTGAAGTCTAGTTTCAACCATAAAATGAGATTTCTCAAAAGGGGATGACAACTAAATGCAAGTATGACACTATGTGAAGTCTAAGTTCGAAATGATGCCTAGAATGACTAATGTTTTTGGGTTTTTGAGAATAAGGTATGCAATGTGTATGCAATGCAAGATAAGGTTATCTCAGCACTTCTAAGCTTGAACTTTGTTTTTGATTTGGACTGTTAAAGGACTTTGTTGTTAAATGACAAGTTGACAAGATCTAAGTGATTAGTGAGTCTTCCTAACTAGACTTTTGAGTTGGAAGAAATCTCACAAAAGAGGACAATGACTAAAAGGAGGTTTGATAAATTGGTCCAAAAGGGTCTAATTTCGAAAACAATGACTTTGCCAAGGTGTGCTTAAGATTTACCTAATCCTAAGTATGCGAAATGTGAACCTAGGAATAGTCTAATGTCAAATGTATGCAACGAAAAAGGAATGAGGTATGAAACCTATGGTGATGAATGCAAGCTAATGGTCAAGACTTTGAGCAATTTCAAGTTAGGTTTCTAACAGAGTCTTCCTGGTGACAGAGTTTGACAAATGGTTGATAGTTTGGAGACCTCAGGTTTCGGCTGTGAAGCTTAAAATTTTGATAGGAAAATGCATCTCGGTTTGGCAATTGCGTCACAGTTTAGCATATGCGGTTCAGTTTATCAAATGCAGTTTTCTGACAGTCAAATGCGACTCGGTAAAGCAAATGCGGCTTTTAAGTTTTTAGATGCATCACGACGCATGCAAATGCATTGTTCCAAGTCTCAGATGCGGTTTATCAAAGCAGTTGCGTTGCAAGATGTCAATTGTGGTTCGACAGATATGACAGTTTTGTTTCCAAGTGATTTTCGTGTTGTTTTGATGAAAGTTTTGATCTATTTGATGAATGTTTTGTTTTGAACTGTGGCAAAAACCAGAAAACACTTGACAAACACAGTGTTTTATAAATTAAGCAAACAAACATTAGATAAGCACGATCCTAGGTTAGGCCATAACAATATTCGCTAGATTCCACGTGGGTTTCCCCAACCGCATATTTGTAGTTTGTGAATTCAGAAGCTTGGCTGCATGGGCTCCCCCTTACAGTGCACTCTCTTCTCAGGCCAACCAAGCTTCCAACCCCCATGAAACTCTCATGGTGAGCTGATCACCTCTACTACAAACTACAAAAATATGGATGCCTTCACACCGACTGATGCTGCACTAGCAAATAGAAGGATTTTGGCTTACTACACAAGAGTTTTTAGTTCGGGACCCCCGTTCGAGTGGCCATACATGGGGCAAGAGATTAATCACCATTAAGGTGGCACTTCAGCCTGAAGAGGTTAAGCTCAACAGGGTTTAAGGGAGTACTACTCCATCCGTATGATACATCCGCATTCACAACCTTAGGTTTTCCTTTAAGGTTTACATTTATATACCGGTCGGGGGTAGCTTGGCTTTAGCTCCGTTGCCGGTTTGAGTCGCGTTGGGGTGATGAAATCCCCAAGCAGGCCCAATTTCTAGAGTTGGTAACCATTTCTCTTACACCCAAGATCGCTCGAAAGCACGAGGGGAGAGGATACTCCGATGTACCAAGTCAAGGTAAATAACAAATAAGAATGGGTCTGGTTTTCTGATCACAAGGTTTTTACCAAGTGAGAGCATACTCACCTACCACTCCACAAGCACAATCAATCAAAGAAGACATGGTTCTTTTTATGAGCACCAAAAATAAATGTTTGCTAATCTAGAAATAAGCAAGCACAATGTTTGTTTCTTCCTTCTTTGACATGCGAATCTGCAAACAATCAATATTAGTAGTCTTGTATATAATGGTCTTGGACACGCGAAAAAGGATCGCCATACGCTACAAGAAAATATTAGTAACACAAAAGATCTAATCTAATTAACATGCAAGCATAAAAACACAGAAAAAAATAGAAAACCAGAAAACCAATAAACAGAAAAACCTAAAAATTTGAAAATCAAACTGACAAAACCGAAAGAAAAATTTACCATACAGATGCGGTGCGACAGGCAGATGTGTTGCTTGGGTATTCAAATGCAGCTCGGGAAGGCATATGTGTCACTCTGTCTGTCAGTTGCGGCTTGTTAGAGCGTATGCGTCGCTATAGTTCTCGGATGCGTCGCGACGCATCGAGTGCGTCACAATGTTTAAAAAAAAACACTTGTGGCGATCCGTACCTGTACCTGCAAAACAACAAAAAACAAAAAATCATACGAAAAACAGAAAGCACACGACAAACACAGCTAGAAGAGATGATTAGGAACACAAAATCTAATGTTAGCCCACATGCAGGAATAAAATAAAATACTGAAAATAGAAAATCAGAGAAACCCGAAACTAGAAAAAGTCGAAATCCAAAAATAAAGACCCCAAAACTGAAAGAAAAATTATACCATACAGATGCGGTTCGTTATAGCATATGCGTCGTTCAGTTCTTTAGATGTGTCTCAGGAAATCAAATGCGGTGTTCTGTCTGTCAGTTGCGGCTTGTCAGAGCGGATGCGTCGCTTTAGTTAGCATATGCATCGCGACGCATCAAGTGCGTCACAATGTTCAAAAAAAACACTTGCAGCGATCCGTACCTGTACCTGCAAAACAACAGAAAACAACAAAAAACCGTACGAAAAGCAAAAAAAATGACGTCGGGTTCACCAATGTAATCAATGGAAAATCCTAATTTGTTAGAGGGGTTAGCACAATAACATTAAAATTCCAATGAAATAACAAAACACAAAGGAAATAATATGAAAACAAAAGAAACAATGTTACCCTAAGTCTCCATCTTCCATGGTTGACCTTTGTTACACCTCCTAGCTTGCAGTAAATAAAGATGCCCTCAGAATTCAAATGAGCAACTATGACAAATGACTAAGCCCTATGCAAGTGTTGAAGGATTTGCATAAAAGAAAATGACCTCACAATGACCTCACAATAGACTAAAAATGACAATGGTTGTAAATGACAATGACTACAAAAATAATAATAACCTAAGTTAAAATATAAGCATGAGAGAGAGAGAGAGAGATCCCTCAAATGAGAACAAAATTGCCATTTTATAAAAACTGCAATTTTGAATGTGTGGCCAGGATGAGAAGATGGCAAAAACCCTAGAATCAAAGATCAAGATTGAATGTTGCTGTATGCATTAGGGTTAGGTCAAAATTAGGGCAATGTCAAGAAACGAACGATCAAGATTGAATTATAAGATAATTCAATCAAGGGTCGAAATTAAATAAGATGTCAAAAGAAAAGAATTAATTTGGAAGATAAGACTGGCACAGACAAAGAGGCTGCTGGAGAAATTAAATAATAAAATTTATTTACTCCAGGTGACCAGTAAATAATTAAATAATAAAGATATTATTTAATTATGGAGGAATGTGACAAAAGGAATCATTTTGAATTAAATAATGATTTAATTCAAAATGCAAGAGAATGGACCAAATTAAATAAATAAAATTTATTTAATTATAGTGGAAGAGGCCAATGAATAATTAAATAATTAAAATAATTATTTAATTATAGTAGAAAGTGGACAAAAATTAAATAAATAAGAATCTATTTAATTTTAGAAAGAAGGGGACTTAATTAGTGACGTAATTAAATAAATAAAATTTATTTATTTAATAATCAAGAAGAAATAAATGACAAAGGGCAATTAAATAAATTAAGAAATTTATTTAATTAAAGGAAGACCTAGGTAATTCTTGTGTATTAGATAAATAAATAACATTTATTTATTTAATAATCAAGGAGAAATGAATGACAAAAGGGGGATTAAATAAATTAAAAAATTTATTTAATTAAAGGAAGACTTAGATAATTAATGGCGTATTAGATAAACAAACAATATTTATTTATTTAATAATCAGGAGGAATAAATGACATGAATTAATTAAATAATTATGAATTATTTAATCAATAGTCGAATGTGGACCAAGGACATAATTAAATAACTTAATTATGCTAGGACAAAAGTGGTAAAATGAAGCTTGTAGGCCTAGGTCATTTTTAAGTGTCTACAATATATTAATTTATATTTTTCAAACAATATTAAGCATAAAACCAGTCTGTTGCGACTTTAATAACTTTCGATTTCAGATCTAGGTTTCTCTGAAATTTTTACTAAAGGTGCGCCACCAAGTCTTTGAACACATAAAAAAATCAACCATACCCAGTTTGTAAGTTTTTAGTTATGATTAATTTAGTAACCCTCTCTCTACTATTTTTTTTACAATTTTTATAAGAAAGATTCACAAATTTACAGAGGTTTCCTAATTTCTCAAATATTTTCTTTTGAATTATCTATTGTGTTAAAATCATTTCCTACAGAGATCTAAATCTTTCATGGAAATTTATCATTTTCTACAGAGAAGAATAATGATTTTGACACAAAGCGATTACAAATTCCTACAATTTCAATTCCATTTTCACAGAGGCTCTAAGATTTTTCTATAATTTCCTTTAGCATAAATTTATTTCAAATAATCAATTTACGAGAGGTTCACTTTTCACGAAATCTTTTAAAAACAAAAGCTTCTACAATAATGAAATCCTCTTCTAATCTTTTCCAAATTGTATTACAATAATTAAATAACTTTTCAAATCAAAATTCACAAAAACAATTAAGGAACCTATTCCAGAAGAACTGTTGCCTCAAGAAATGTTGTCGAGCTTCTCTGTAGCTTCAATTTTCCAATGTAGCCAAAGCTTCCTCAGTGCAATTGCCTCTTTCCAGAAAACACAACAATACCACACCAAGAATTCTACACAAGATTCTAAAACAAAAACCTCTGAGAGATCCACAATTTCCTCAGTAAATTTTTCAACAAAACAAAAACTCTTCCCGTGAAACAACTTTCTTCCCTTTTTCCAATATTTCCTTCGAGAATCAATTTACAACAATAAGATAACAAATTTCTAACTCACAGTTATCCCAACAAAATATCTTTTCCCTCAACAACCCCAGATATTTTCCAACCTCATGCATTTAAAATAAAATAAAACAATTAATATATTTCAACAAATTTAAATAATCTTATTTATTTAATTCCCATATAATTTAATAATTAAAAGTTTTTAATAACATAACAAAATTAAATTTATTTATTTATTTATTCTAAAGCTTTCACAACAATAATTCAATTAATTAAATATTTAAATCAAATACACATTTAATCTACCAAATTAAACTTGCACAATAATAAAATACCAAGACTAACATGGATAAAGAACATGACCAACACACGGATTGACGACACACTGTGCTAGGTTAAAGGTTTGACAAGGTTAACCAGTTACTATCTCCCAATCAACATTACTGTTGAGTAGTGGACACACTCAGACCTATGAATCCAGGTGGAGCTGTCGTCTTGTACCTGTTCACTCAAACATAAAAATTAGAGTACACATTCATAATAGTCGAGGCATGAGGAAAGGAACTCTAGCAATCGTATCTCATTCTCGTATGTCCCCATACGTTTAATGGTATGATGCCGCCCTTTCCATCTATCCTCATAACATGTTACTGCATCACTTAACTACTCAATAAATCTCTACATCATAATCACAAAAGTACCATCAGAAGCTCTTGTTTCATCTTCATCTTTAAATTCTTTAGCTAGACTACCCTCACATCCCAAGTGAGAACGGAGGGGCACTATAATTTTTCCCACCTACCTTGGTCTTGACACAAAACATGCAAACATAAATCATGCTTTGGGAAAGCTCTTGACATGTCTATCCTTGGTCATATACTATTCATGAAACATCATGTCATTACCTTCATAGCATATATTCGATAAAACTAATTATTCCTATGTGACATAGTCCTTGAAGATCATATGAAAATTCCTCTAGTCTCATGTCTCCTATCTTTTACCAAGGCCACCCATCATCCTTTCATTTATATCGCCTATCTTGGTTTTCCCTTGTCAAATGGTCTAAGGATACTCCATTATCCCATTCAGTCTGAAAAGACATCATTCCAAATGCAACAAGTCTAATCCATACAATCTTGCTATGCATCCTAGCGCATCATCCAAAAAATTACTTGGCTTTGTTCCTAGCCCAGCTACAAACCTTAATCCTTTAGTGACATTATCATCATCCTCATGTTATTTCAGGATGTGTCATTCCCACGTCAAACAATGTCGTCATCATCATCATCATCACATGTCAATTGGTATTCAACTTGACTAGGGGCATGATCATGTTTTTCATTGGATTCTTGTGAGTATGCATCATTCACATGAATTTGAATTGATCCTCTCAAAACATTCCAAAAAGAAAAAAAATCAAAATATGTCAAAATAAAAATAAAATCAAAACATGTCAAAATCCAAAAAAAATCATAAAACGTCAAAAATCCAAAAAAACATAACATGACAAAAGGACAAAAAAATCAAAGCATGTCAAAAACACAAAAACATCCAAATAACTGTCAAAATTCTAAAAACAGGGTCAAATTTAGTCATGTTAGTCAACGTCTAGTCATAGTTAGCACAGTCGAATTACGTTGCCTCTATGCATTTGCTGCATAGACAAGGCCATCATTGATGTGCCCCTGAGGCCTCCCCTAGGTCAATAATTTAGCATTCGTCACATCAGTCAAATAATTCAAACATAGTCACATCAGTCAAATAAATCAGACATGGTCACACATGGACATAAGACAATCATTTGATACGTCAGCATTTAAATCGTGAACAAATAGACAACATAGTACAATCAGTTATACAGTCAAAATTAGTCAAATTTCCAAAACAATGTCAATCTCGTCACTCTTTGGTCCTCTCCAAGATGTGTCCTTCTTGGACTTGGACCTCATCAAAATATCATTTTCCTTTTCAAGATGTGTCCTTCCTGACAATAGGCACCGTCAAAACTGTCAAAATTGTCAAACTATCACACTGTCAAGCAATCAATCTTCGACAAACAAATATTGGAAAAAACATTAAATGGTTGTTAATTTTGTTGGTCTATTTTGTCTTATCTTTTTATTTCTTTGTCTCTTGATCATGTTACTAGCTACCTCAAGGATGTCCCATGAAGGATTTAGAGGTGCGATGACATCTCATGACCTTTTTTTTAAAAAAAAAATATTTGACTGTTGTCTGTGGATTGTCTTGGAAAAAAGATTGGGGTAACTTGGCCCTTAGTATGAGTTAGGACATTCTTTGTCTGCGAATGTCTGTTTGCAAGTGGATGACCTTACACACCTTGGTCTATGTCATACCATGGTGTTTGTTGTCCATTTGTGTCATTTCACCGCCCAATGATGATTAGTGTAGAGTCTTGTCTGGAAAAATATGCATCTTTAAATTTGTCTCCACTAACATCCATATCCTCCACGCTAACATTTCTTCTATGTCACTTATCTATTTTCCTCTTATCCATTTTGAAAGCATACCCGTGTTCTTTCAACCCGCCTATCCTCTTGAGGGGGCATCATCCTCCCACTCTTATTTCATCATCATCCTATATTTCTATCATCATCCATTTTCCTCTATCCATACCTTAGCTTCTTTGAAAGGATGTTACTCGACAAAAATCTCATCATCTCGAACATCATCTCAAAGAGGGGCAAAATGTAGACACTAAAAATTGTCTTAAGACCTGCGACTCTTATTTTCTCCGTTATTTCCCTTTTTTTTAAAAAAATGATAATAAGGTATATTACAATGAGTGCAATGAGTGCAGTATTAAGGAACTTGCAGACTCATTATAGTTGCTGCAAAAACAGCTACAACAGTGAGAAAAGTTATAAAAGATACAACTAAAGCATGACACACAAGGTCCAAACTGCTATAGCAGTTACAAAACATAACAGAGAATAGTATCAGCCAAACTGATGGAAAACAAAATAGCTACAACAGTCTAGAAACAATAACAACAGCATGATGGCTACCATCAATAATAAGTACAACAGTATGAGAAGAACAATAGCCTCTAGACATCCCCAAAATGACCTGAAGCAATGATGAACTTAACAGCGAATCAGTCTTGGAAATAAGAATGTAGGCTCTAAAGGTCTTTCTTTTCCTGAGCAGTGAGTTAACTTGATGCTAGATCTGCTATATTTGAAACTCAATCTTTAAATTCTTCTCAACTTCTATAGGAAAGATTGTTGGGGTCCGCTTTGTCTAGAAACTCTGACCGCCTTATTCATCTCCTTTTGAAGTTCCTCAAAGGCTCTTTTAAAAACTTCAGGTTCCTTTGTGTTGAATGAAAATCCTTCACTATGCAAACCCCTGAATTTCTCCAAGGACTTCGCTACATGATATGAGACCTACGAAGAAACAAAAGAATACGTGAGTCTTCTTTCGGACTCAGTAAGCACCCTCTTTACTCCCATAAACTTGTTATTGTTCCTCGCCTTCCAAATGTGCCATAAAACCTCGTTAGTGAGTAAATTCTAGAACAAATTGCAATCAGAATTAATTTTGAGATTACAAAACAAAATATCATGCCAACTGATTTTACCATCTTTATTCCAAATATTCAAGCCATGACAAAAGAGATTCCATATTTTAGTTGCATATAAACACTCAAAAATAATGTGATTAATAGATTACAAAGGCTGCAAATATCTAGATCCATACAGTTAGTTTTAAAAGGTAATCTATGTAAAATGACCAACCATCTAAAGCAAGCCTGTTTGGGATCCATTGATTCATGCTAGACAAAAAAAAGAGTATTTTGCCACTCCTTATGGTTCAAAGAAATATCCCAACATTTATTAACGTGTTCCAGAACATAATCAGTTCTTATCAATTCAGCATAGATCAATTTAGCTTTGATACAGTTAATAGGAGTACCATCTTTCCAGGAGACATTACTAGCAACATTATAGTCTTGATCAATAGACCTGGGAAAGCATGCATTCCTACATGTTTCCACCAAAGTAGAGTAGGTTCTAAAATGGGAATCAGGAAGATCAAACTGCTCTCTAATGCTGTCCTAGCTTATCAGCTCCCCATCTGAGAGGATATCAGCAAAGGTTTTAATTCCTTTGTTATGCCATGCTTTAGCAGAGCAACCCTGGAGGAGGGCAAGTTTTTTTTCCTTTATGATCAAGGTTCCACCATATAGAACTATGAGAATTGCATTTCCTGTTCATATTAAGAGTTATGCTAGTATTCTTAAGAAAAATAGTGTGTTTGGAAACTTCCCACGCCTTCCACAAGCTTTTGAAGACAGCAGACCCCGCAAGGACCATTGAATGCTCACTGAGGAGAATGTCATTTAGGGGTAGAGACTTCCAGGATTTAGCCTACTTCGGCATTGCCTGTTCAATATTCCTTCTTACCAAGACTTTCCAAGGCTCATTTCCTTCTAGCGACCTCAGAATCCACTTAGAAGCAAGAGCCACCCCTTGCAACCTAAGGTCCTTCAAGCCAAGCCCCCCTTGCATTTTACTTAAGCAACACCACTCTCAGTTGACAGATTGCCTCTTTTTAGAACCCTTACCATCCGACCAGAGGAAACTTCTTCTTTTTTTTAATGCCATTCACTTAGTAACTACTGAAAAACCAGATAGACGCATAATAAATGTTGTATGAAGCAAGCACCTTTTGACAAACTTGCCTTCTTCCTGCCAATGAGAGATAGTGCCTATTCCATCCACATATTTTTTTCTCAATTTTAGAGCTTATCCAAGTCCACCTATCCTTTAGGTTCGGGCTAATGGCAAAAGGAATTCCCAGGTACCTCACAATCTTATGGGGACCTCCCCATTGAAAACCAAATCTGTACAGCCAGTCAGGCGGCTCCTTTTTCCACCCAAGAAAGGTGGACTTAGCTTGGGAAAGCTTGCCTCCCGAGGCAAGACAAAAAAGATCAATTTTCTTCATTAAGGATTCCACATTGTTTAGTTCCAGTTCCACGAATATGGAAGTATCATCAATGGACTAAACATTGATTAGATCATTATGATCAGGGAGGCATATACCCTTAATTTTGGGAGAGAATGTATTGTCCCTAAGCAAATAATGAAGAGCATAAGAAGCAATGACAAACAGGGCAGGAGCTAGCGGAAAACCTTATCTGATAGATTGCCCAAGAGGGATTTTATCAGAAAGCATACCATTTACCTCAACTTCGGCTAAAGCATCTTTCAGGAGAGTATCAACCATATTACAAAATTTGGTGGGGAATCCAAACGCCTGGAGGATAGTTTTCAGAAAGACCCACTCCACCCTATCATACGCCTTCTTGAAGTCTAAAAGGAGCATTGCAGCATTCTAATTAGTGCATTTGGCCCACTCCAGGGCTTCCCAACTTGTTATGAGATTCTCGAGGATATATCTGCCTTTTATAAAACCAGTCTGAGTACTGCTTATAAACTTTGGTAAGATATTGACCAACCTGGAAGCAACTATCTTGGCCAGAATCTTATAAGAGACATTCAGCAACGTTATCGGCCTCCAATTTTTAATAGAGGTCTTGTCTCCACCTTTGGGGAGCAACTTGATGATCACCCCGTTGATGTCCTCACCCAGCGAACCTTTTTCCAAGGCTTCCATATAGTCTCGCAAGAGATCATCACACACCCAGTCAAAGAATTCTTTATAGAATTCCACAGGGAGGCCATCCCCTCCTGGGGACTTATCATTACACATGGAGGCAATTGCAGAGGCTACTTCACTTTTGGTGATCTCACTTTCCATCTGGTGACAGCCTCCCCAATCATCTTGGGAATAATCCCTTGTATGATGGCCCTGGCCCTCATACCCTGGCCATCCCCACATTCTGAGGTGAAAAGATCTTTGAGAAAAGAATAAAAGCACTCCAGCACGTCCTCCTGAGTGGTGTAGAGCTGATCCCCATCCCAAACTTGACCCACCTGCTCCTTCGCTTTCTTCTCCTTAAGAAAGTTAAAGAAACATTTTGACCCCTTATCCCCACAATTTAGCCAATTTAGTTTAGCTTTGACTTTTTGTCCAGCCAGCTTGTGGGACTGAATTTTCTGCAAACTATCTTTAGCAAGATTTAACCTCTCACAAAGATCCATGTCTTTAGGATTAGTTTGAAGCTTGATCTCAATTTCAAGAAGGTAGTCCTGCAAATCTTTTTCACTCTTCCTTTGGTCCATAGCCTGCTTTTTTCCAACAATTTGGAATAAGGCTCGCCAACCATTTATGTTGGCATTCCATCGCTCAATGGTAGAGACATCCTTCAACATCCATTTGTTGATTTCCCTTACGGAGGAAATCGCTTCTCTGCAGTCACTATCTTTCAGGAGTTGGGTGTTAAGAATGAAGCTTTTATCTCTTTTCATTTCCAATGAAGGAGTGATGCTACTAATGATGGTGGTAATGATTGGGTGGTGATCCGACAGGGTATAGGGGTATATCTGCACCCTATTCCCAGTGTCACTCTGGAGGAAATTGAATACATCTTTATTAGCATAGAACCAGTCCAGCCTGCAATAAATCCTACCTTCCCCTTTCTGGGCATTGCACTAGGAGAACCAAACCCCTTTGGACTAGCTTTTGCATCCTTCCATAGGGTCGTAAAGTCTCAATTTACTTTTACATCTCATCCAAAAATACTTTTCATTTCCTTTCCTAGTCACGTTGGAACCTCCCCATTTTTCTTCTTTTTGTTCCACCATATTGAAATCACCACCAAAAATCCAAGGGATGTCCTCCAAATCAGCAAGCCAGTGCCAGAGACTACATCTTTCCCTATGATCATTGGGGGCATACACAGAGCATATCCCAAAACACGCACCCTCTTTTTCAATTCTTACCCAAACAACCCTATTACAAGGCGAGGAACCACTCCCAGTAATGTAAGGGATCCAGTGATTAGCCACCAGCAGGGCAGCACCGCCTCTACCCTTCTCATGAGTAGTGGAGTAGGCCATGGAGGAGTTCTAGATAAATTTGAGGTTCGTATCCAAAGTGAACCCAATAGCTTTAATTTTTTGAAGGAACACAAAATATTT
Source organism: Sequoia sempervirens (assembly GCA_007258455.2). Classification (NCBI taxonomy): domain Eukaryota; kingdom Viridiplantae; phylum Streptophyta; class Pinopsida; order Cupressales; family Cupressaceae; genus Sequoia; species Sequoia sempervirens. Next base: position 575,459,067 of record VDFB02000015.1, on the reverse strand, counting down.
TATCCTCTCGAGGTTAAGAAACCTCCTAACAATATATTTTCTGTTAGGGGATTCCAATCCTCTGACATTCCAAGAAATGCATTTAATTCTCATTATTCAAGATCATGCTAGTGTCACTCTGGTTGCCTTTGAGTTGTTCAAAGTATTTGGGTAATGTCTCATCAGTCTCAAGCTTCTTCATAGCCAGAAACTGTAAAACAGTACTAACTTTTTTCCTTTTAATCTTGGATAACCCCACTTTTTTGGTTCCTCCAACTAGTATACTATTCTTTCTTGGCCTCCCTAGGCCTTGTTTAGGTTTTAAAATCTGATGGTCCTATCCTAAAGTTCCATCCTCCTTATTTTTACGCACTTTGGTAGGGTGGGTCTCATTAAAAGTCTCTTGAAAAAATTATGTGTTTAGCTTGTTTATATCATTTGGTTTATCAGATCCCTAGTTGGATTGATTACTAGTCCAGTAATTATTGGCAGATGGATCAAGGATGGTAGTTTGTTCCCAAGGGGGGTTCGGGTCCTCAATTGATACATTCATATACTATTTAGGGAGAGTCACACCATCGGGCCCAAAAGTTTGTTTATCCTTGTATGTCTCCCTAGGTGGATAACAAGTGTTACTGCAGTTTGGATCACAATTGTCACTTTTTCAGGGGGCACCTTCTAGTGTGCCAGTACTACCCTCCCTAAGAAAGGAATCAACCTCACCAATTGCAGGCCCTTCCCCCATCGAAGGAAAACTATCAACCCTAACCTCATGCACAGAATTCTCAATCAGCTTAGAACTGCACTTATTATTGTCTTTATTGATCTGAAGATTGAAAGTTTGGATGTCAAGAAAAGAGTCATATCACTTAGCCAAAGTTTCTTCAATTCTCTGTCTAATCCCTCTCATTTCCAGCTATTGGGCGTTTAATTTTTCAACAATGCTCGAGTTATTGGCTATGCTGTGGGCCAACACGTGGGTACTTGTAGCGCCAACATCACCTGAGTCAAGGGCACCCTCAACCTTGTCCCTAGTAAGGGCCTCGAATGAGTTGTGGAGGACCATGTCACTCGGGTGTTTCAAAAGGGGAGGAGGCATCTTTTCCTATCTTCTCCCATCTTGCAAGACCCCCACAAAATCGTTAACACCCTTCGACATCGAAGGGTAGGCCAGAGATGACTCCTGTGAGATGGGACCATCCTTACCGCCATTCCCCGCAACTGATACCCCAGCCCTGGGATCTTCCTTTGACATGGACTGAGAACCAGTAGTAGAATGGGAAGGAACAGGGTCAGACACGGAGGGATTTCGCCCGTTAGCATTAGGACCATTCTTTCTAATCACCAGACAGTTCTTTCGAACATGGCCTTCTTGACGGCAGAGGAAACAAGCATTCAAACCCCCGAGAATGTCAACGAGACAAATTGAGAGGCAACCATCCTCATTAATGACAATATTATTAGGAATCTTGATGCTCGGGTTTAGAGTTACCAGAACCCATGCATCAAGGTGTGGAAGTGTGGCTTTCACCTCATCAACCCGCACAATAGAGCCGATGGGAGCCAAAATCTGAGGGATGATCCTCCAAAACTCGGGCTGCAAATTTTTAAGGACTACCCACCTAGGGGCAGAGAGGGCCAAAATTTCTTCAGCAAGGGCAGACGGAGACCACAAAAGTTCCCTAAAGGTGCATCCTCTGAGGTTCTAGAAGGGTTTTTCAATGGATTTTTTTTGCATCTCATGGTTAGCAAGGAAAATAACAAATAATCCCCGTTGGATCATCCTACAAAATTTTACCAGAATCCTAAATTTATTTTCCCAAATTTTAATAAGCCAATCATCTATAAATTTTCTCACCAGGACTCTGGAGGAGTCGACGACAATAAAGAATAAGGCAGAATCTTTTAATTTACACCTCTCATTTGAAAGAACAGATTTAAGAGCCTGGATTGGAGAAATGACAAGGTTATTTGGAGCAGAAGAGGGCAACTTACCTTCTGCCTGACTATGGATAACATTCTCCTCAATTTCAAACTTGGCCTCTGCAGGGAACTCTCCACGGCTGCAAGTGAGCGCATCTTTGAAAGACTTAGTCCCGCCCTCCTTAGCGAACGTCGAGCGAGAATTTCCAGTGTTACCCGGTTCAGGGCTAGGGTCGCCCGAGCCTCCCTCCATTAATGGAGGGAGGAGCCTAGATCCCGCACCACGTCAAACTGGCCCTGCACCAGAAAACCCTAAAAAAAACCTACAACACCTACAACAAACGAAAGCGGCACAAAGGGTAGGCGAGAAACATAAAGAGTAAGGGAGAAGGAGGGAAAAAAACTTGCAATGACCAAACCTGTGTGGGGGAGTGTACCAACCCCCCCACCGACAACACCACGTCAAAACTCGTACACTGATGCAGAAGCCCTCTGAATCTCCTTTCTGTCACCAACATTATTTCCCTTTTCATTCTTCATAATTAAATAATTTTAATTGTTTAATTATTTTCTAATGTCATGATTCTTTTATTAATTAAATAATTTTAATTATTTAATTTTAATTCATTTATATCTTTATTTCTTCCTGATTAATTAAATAAATTTTAATTACATCACTAATTAAGTCCTCTTCTTTCTAAAATTAAATAAATTCTTATTTATTTAATTCCATCCACTTTCCACTATAGTTAAATAATTATTCATTAGTCTTTTCTCTCATAAATTAAATAAATTTTATTTATTTAATTTGGTCCACTCTCTTGAATTTTGAAGTAAATCATTATTTAATTCAAAATGAATCATTTTGTCACATTCCTTTCTAATTAAATAATATCTTTATTATTTAATTATTCATTGGCCACCTAAATTAAATATTTTTTATTATTTAATTTCTCCTATCACCTCTTTATCTGTGTCAATCTTATCTTCCACATCAAATCTTATCTCTTGACATCTCATTTAATCTTGGCCCTTGATAGAAGTATCTCACAATTCAATCTCAACCCTTCATCCTTATCATTTTCCCTAATTTTTCCCTAACCCTAGTCCATACCTAAACTTTCAATCTTGGCCATTGATTAAGACATCTTATTGGCATCCACTCTCAACCATTCATTCAAATTTTTCTTTTCTATAAAATCCCTTACCCTTGTCATTTTCATTATCTTTACATATTATTCAAGTACATGTTGCTAATGTGAGACAACAATCTTCAATATTTTGTTAGTCACTTGTCATAGGCTTATTATTGCACACTCAAATCTGAGGGCAACTGTCATATTCAAGCAAAATGGAGAAGTGCAATGGAGGTGAATCAATGGTGGCATGAAGATTTGGTAATACTGTTTTATGTTTTATGTTTTATGTCTTTATGCTTATTTGTGCTTCATTGTTGATTAGGGTTTGATTTATGTGCTTTATTATATTTTTGTTTTTTTTCAGTATGATTTTTTTGTGTTTTTGTAGGTACAGGTACGAAACACCACATACATAGCTTTTTGAGATGCAAACATTCTTTCGTGATGCATTTTCTTTGCAAAGCGATGCATCTGCCATACTGAGATGCATTCGCCTAACAAAAAGCTGCATTTTCTCAAAATTGATGCATTAGCCATCTAGAATGACACATTTGAAGACTGTGACGCATTCGCTCTGCATATTGATGCATTCGACTCCCAAATTCCAACATATAGACCTAAGCTGCATTTTTTGTGCAGAGCGACGCATTCGCTTTGCTGTGATGCATTCACCTAGTAAATTTTTGCTTTCGATTTTTTCTAAAATTTTCCTAATTTCTCATTTCAATCTAGTAGTGTAGGGGTTTTTTCTGGTTGCTAATCTGTTATTGCAGCATGTAGTTGTGAATTTTT